>JAWQEG010007869.1:20000-28030 GCA_033782935.1 Petrolisthes cinctipes
ATACCAGGTGGCTGTTGGCTGGTTGTGGTAGTTGTAGTTGTAGTGGTAGTAGTTGTAGTAGTGGTGGTAGTGGTGGTATTATTGTTATTGTTATTATTTTTTTTTTTTATTATAATTTTTCTATCTTCAATATTATTACTATTATTATTATTATTATTATTATTATTATTATTATTATTGTCATTATTATTACTTCTATTATTATTATTATCATCATCATTACTACAACTATTATTATTATTATCATCATCATTACTATCATCATTATAATTACAGGTACTATCATTATTATTATTATTATTACAATTATCATTATTATTATTATCATTACAACTAATATTATCATTATAATTACAGGTATCATCATTATCATCATTATCAACATCTTCACTACCACTACTATCAATCCTCACTATTATAACACATACCAGTAATAGCATCAGATTCACTAGGTATTATCATCACTACAACTACCACTATCATCATCACTATCATTATTAACATCATCATTATCTTCACTATCACCATCATTATCCTCACTATTATAACACATACCAGTAATAGCATCCGATTCACTAGGTATGGTATGGCTATGATCACTACTACTATAACTATCAACATCTTCACTACCACTAACATCATCAACATCTTCACTACCACTATTATCCTCACTATTATAACACATACCAGTAATAGCATCCGATTCACTAGGTATGGTATGGCTATGATCACGTAGGTTTTCAATAAATGTGTTCTTGTGTCCTGGTGTGCCCTTAAGGTGTCGTAACTTACACACACGTCCTGGTAAAACAAAAAAATATACACTCTTACACAATTTTACACACATATACACACATCCTGGTGATTATATTTACTTTTACACATAGGTTTATACACATAGGTTCTCAATAAATGTGTTCTTGTGTCCTGGTGTGCCCTTAAGGTGTCGTAACTTACACACACGTCCTGGTAAAACAAAAAAATATACACTCTTACACAATTTTACACACACATATATATTGTACACATTTATACACACACACATATTGTATACACACTTTTACACAATTTTACACTCATTTTGGTGTTTATATTTACTTTTACACACTTTTACACACATCTTGGTGATTATATTTACTTTACACACACGTCCTGGTAAAACAAAAAAATATACACACTTTTACACACACATAAAACAAAATATACGCACATATTTACACACTTTTACACACTGGCAACTTTGTACACTCATTTTGGTGTTTATATTTACACACACGTCCTGGTAAAAAATATACACACACTTTTACACACATATATTGAATTTTATACACTTATATTGGTGTTTATATTTACTTTTACACACTTTTACACACATATTGTATACTTATTTTGGTGTTTATATTTACTTTACACACTAAAACTTTAAAAATATTTGTATTGTGAAATTAATATTACACACACCTTTACTCACTCACCTTGAGGGAAAAAAATAAGTATACTGAACTTTACACACTCATACTGTAAGAAAATATAATCAATTTACACACACACACACACATGTACAGCCACAATTAAATATCCACCAACACTTTCCTTCCATGGTACAAATAAATCAGTATCATATCAAAATATAATCATACAACAACAACACCTTATGTCAACTCAACCCCCTCAATTATTATTATTATTATTATTATGTCAACTCAACCCCATCAATTATTATTATTATTATGTCAACTCAACCCCATCAATTATTATTATTATTATGTCAACTCAATCCCCTCAATTATTATTATTATTATTATGTCAACTCAACCCCATCAATTATTATTATTATCATTATTATTATTATGTTAACTCAACCCCCTCAATTATTATTATTATGAGGTGGTGCAAAATCATACATGTGTTGTTCTTTATTACCAAGATTATTATTATTATTATTATTATTATTATTATTATGAGGTGGTGCAAAATTATACACGTATTGTTCTTTATTACCAAGATATTTACCACAATGGAAGGAAAGTGTTGGTGGATATTTGATTGTGTGTGTACATGTGTGTGTGTGTGTGTGTGTGTGTGTAAATACATATACACATATACATACTAAATGATCGTGTTAGTGTAGGTCTCCTTGGTGTTGGTGAAGATGGTGTTACTGTATATACAATTATACATACATACACATACAAAATAATCATACATACACACACATACATACAAAACAATCACACACACATACATATACATACAAAATAATCATACATATATACATACTAAATGATCATGTTAATGCTGGCGATACTATACATATACATACAAAATAATCATACACACACATACATACAAAATAATCATACATACACATATACATACATACAAAATAATCATACACACACACATACACATACATACAAAATAATCACACACACATACATACATACAAAATAATCATACGTACACATACATACATACAAAATAATCATACACATATATACATACTAAATGATCGTGTTAATGTTGGTGATACTATACAAACATACAAACACACGCAAAATAATCATACACACATACACACACATAATAATCATACACACATACATACCAAATAATCATACATACACACACATACATACAAAACAATTACACATACACACACATACATACAAAATAATCACACACACATACATACATACAAAATAATCATACACACATACATATATACAAAATAATCATACATACATACACTCCAAATAATCATACACATATATACATACTAAATGATCATGTTAATGCTGGCGATACTATACATATACATACAAAATAATCATACACACACATACATATACATACAAAATAATCACACACATACATACAAAATAATCATACACACACACACACACCAAATAATCATACACACACATACATACATACAAAATAATCACACACACATACACACACATACAAAATAATCATACACACACACACATACAAAATAAACATACACATATATACATACTAAATGATCGTGTTAGTGTAGGTCTCCTTGGTATTGGTGAAGTTGGTGTTGTCGTTGATTCTTGTAATGTTGTCATACTCCTGTGTTCCATGGTTAGCCTTCCACCACCACCACTAGTAAACCCAACACCGCCACCGACACCGCCACCACCGCCACCGCCAGTAGTGAACCCGACACCGCCACCAGAGCCACCAGAGCCGCCGCCGCCGCCGCCACTGGAGGAGCCGCCACTAAGGTCTGTTTGGTCCTAAGGGGGGTGACATAGAAAAAATATATCTAATTACATTATATATCTATTTTTAATGTAAGTTATTTTTATATATATATATATATATATCTAATTACATTTTATATATCTATTTTTAATGTAAGTTATTTTTATATATATATATATATATATATATATATATATAATTTCTTCACTTTTATATATTATAATTTTCTCTTCCTTCCCTCCTTCTCTCCATTCTCTCCACTTTTTCCTCCTTCCCTCCTTCTCTCCAATCTTTCCTCCTCCTCCCTCCTTCCCTCCAATCCTTTCCTCCTCTCCTCCTCCTTCTCTCCAATCCTTTCCTCCACTTACTCCTCCTCCTCCCTCCTTCCCTCCCTCCTTCTCTCCACCCCTTCTCTCCCTCCTTCTCTCCATCTTTCCACCTCCATCCCTCCTTCCTTCCTCCACCACTTACCCCTCCTTCTCTCCTTCCCTCCACCACCTCCTCCTCCTCCTCCTTCCCTCCTTCTCTCCAATCTTTCCTCCGTTCGTCCAGGGACATGGAGCGGTTTTCGAATTGCTTACGGAGAGAAGATAGCTCCTTCCCTCCTTTCTCTCCATCCTGTGTGTGTGTGTGTGTGTATGTGTGAGAGAGAGAGAGAGAGAGAGAGAGAGAGAGAAGAGAGAGAGAGAGAGAGAGAGAGAGAGAGAGTGTGTGTGTGTGTGTGAGAGAGAGAATATGTGTGTGTGTGTATGAGAGAGAGAGAGAGAGAGAGAGAGAGAAAGAGAGAGAGAGAGAGAGAGAGAGAGAGAGAGAGAGAGAGAGAGAGAGAGAGAGAGAGAGAGAGAGAGTGTGTGTATGTGTGTGTGTGTGAGAGAGAGAGATATACAGTATTTTGTGTGTGTGTGTGTGTGTGTGTGTGAGAGAGAGAGGATATGTGTGTGTGTGTGAGAGAGAGGATATGTGTGTGTGTGTGTGTGTGTGTGTGTGTGTGTGTGTGTATGGGGGGGGGGAAGAAGATATATGTATTTAGTAAACATATTTTGTACATACATACATACATATATACATACATATTGTAAATACATACAAACACACATGCACGAGTATACATGCACGAGTGAAAAATAATGCGCACACACACAAACACACACACACATTCTACACTTACACACACACACACTCATTCATTCACGTTTTCTCTCTCTCTCTCTCTCTCTCTCTCTCTCTCTCTCTCTCTCTCTCTCTCTCTCACACACACACATTCTACAACTTTTACACACACACACACACACTCATTCACTTTTTTTTCTCTCTCTCTCTCTCTCTCACACACACACTCATTCACTCTCACACTCTTCCTCACACACACACACAAACACACTCACTTACACACACACACATATATATACTACTACTACTACTACTACCACTACTACTACTACTACTACTACTACCACTACTACTACTACTACTACATATAATTGAGTGGTTCATGCATTGCAATATTTTCAACAGAACCTGGTGTCATCGTGCAATATATTTCAACGGCGGTGCAAATTTTGAGAGAGAGAGAGAGAGAGAGAGAGAGAGAGAGAGAGAGAGAGAGAGAGAGAGAGAGAGAGAGAGAGAGAGAGAGAGAGAGAGAGAGAGAGAATGATATAGTAAGAAAGAGAGAGAGAGAATAATATAGTAAGAAAGAAAGAGAGAGAGAGAGAGAATGATATAGTAAGAAAAAGAGAGAGAATGATATAATAAGAGAGAGAGAGAGAGAGAGAGAGAGAGAGAGAGATAATGAGAAAAAGAATATATACAGTATATATAAATTGAGAGAAAAAGTGAGAGAAAATGATAGTGAGAGAAAAAGAGTGAGAGAAAAAAAGAGAGAAAGTGAGAGAAAAAGAGAGAGAATGAGAGATAGTGAGAGTGAGAAAGACAAAGTGAGAGAAAGTGAGAGAAAAGAGAGAAAAAAAAGTGAGAGAAAAAGAAAGAGAGCACGATTCTACAACCTTCTTATCTCTATTCGTTGTTGTTGTTGTTGTTGTTGTTGTTGGTGTTGTTTCATAGTTCCTGCATAGCTGTGATATTGAAACACCACGAAGCTTCCTGTCCTCACCACCTACACCACCACCTACACCACCACCACCTACACCTACACCACCTGTCTGGGAATTATAGTAGGGGTTTATATATACATAGGGGAATACATATACATACATACAGTCATACACATTATTATTATTATTATTTTATTACACACACACACACCTACACCACCTACACCACACCACCTACACCTACACCACCTGTCTGGGAATTATTGTGGGAATTTATATATACACACATATATACATACATATATACACATATATACACCTTATTATTATTATTATTATTATTATTATTATTACACACATATACACACACACTATTATTATTATTATTATTATTTTACACACACACACTATTATTATTATTATTACACACATACACACACACTATTATTATTATTATTATTATTATTATTACACACACACCTACACACACACACATTATTATTATCATTATTACACACACACACACACCTACACACACTATTATTATTATTATTATTACACACACACCTACACACACACACCTACACCTGTCTGGGAGTTATAGTGGGGGTTATATACACAGGAATACATACATACACACATACAGTCATACATACACACACAATTTCAATAAACCGATTATTATTATTATTATTATTATTATTATTACACACACACACCTACACCTGTCTGGGAGTTATAGTCGGATTATACACACACATACACACCTACATACACACCTGTCTCAAGTTATATTATGGTTATATATACACACATTATGTACAAACACACTACATACATATATATATATATATACATATATATTTTTACTTACCTCTTTATTGGATTCAAAGTTTTTCCTGAGTTGAGCCAAATTATTCTTAAGTGGAGGAGAAGAAGAACCATCCTTATGTGGAGTAGTAGAACCATCCTTATGTGGAGTAGAAGTGGGAGAACCATCCTTAAGTGGAGGTGGAGTGGAAGAACCATCCTTAAGTGGAGTATCACCATCTTTAAGTGGAGTATCACCATCTTTACCATCTTAAGTGGAGTATCACCATCTTTAAGTGGAGTATCATCATCATTATCATCATCATCATCATCGTCATCATGTTGGAGGTCGTCCTCGTTGGTGGAGTGGTTGTTCTTGTTGTCTTGAGTGGGAAGGACGACCTGGCTGCTGGTTTGGGGGTCAGGCCAGGTCGAGGCTGTGCCATGCTGGGCTGTCGGGTCAAAGGTCAGGTGTTATTATTATTATTATTATTATTATTACTATTACTATTATTATTATTATTGTTATTATTATTATTATTATTACTACTACTATTATTATTATTATTATTATTATTATTATTGTTTTTATTATTATTATTGTTATTTTTATTTTTGTTGTTATTATGATTGTGATTATGATTTTTATTATTATTATTATTACCATTATCATTATTATTATTAATATTATTATTATTGTTTTTACTATTTTTATTTTCATTATTATTATTATTACAACAATACTATATTATTATTACTACTATTATTATTATTATTATTATTATTATTACCATTATTATTATTATTATTATTATTATTATTAACTAACCTTAACAGCCACCATGGGCTTCACTGGGGTGGGGCGAACTTGGGAGACGGGGCGGAGGGTGGGGCTCTCGGTCCCGTTGGATATCCGGGAGCGCGGGGCGGGTACCGGGGGGCATCTCCTGCGCCCCCCCCGGCCCCAGCCCCGGCCCTCCGCTCCGAAGTTCCACTCGCTGACTGAGTGGACCACGATGCATCTGTAATAATAATAATAATAATAATGATAATAATGATAATAATAGTAATAATGATAATAATGATAATAATAATATGAATAATAATAATATGAATAATGATGATGATAATAATATGAATAATAATAATAATAACAATAATTATCATAATATGAATAATAATATTAATCATAATAATAATCATTGTGTATGTGTGTGCATGTATGTGTGTATATGTGCATGTATTATGTGTGTATGTATATGTGCGTATATATGTGTATGTATATATAATGTGTGTATGTACATATGTGTGTTACCTGTAGTTTAGGAGTGGTTCTCTTGGTTGGGTTGAGTGACAAAGTGGTTCGGGGTCGTGTCGTACCAGCCTGCCACTCCCCAATGGTCACCGAGGGGTCGTACCCGGGCGTGTCGGGGAACAGGTCGCTGTGGAACTCACGGTATGTCTGTCGGGTCAGGTTAAATCATGTCAGGTCGGGTTAAGTTAAGTTAAGTTAAGTTAAGTTGTGGGTTGGGGTTGGGGTTGGGGTTGGGGTTGGGGTTAGGGTAGGGTAGGGTTGGGTTGGGTTGGGTTGGGTTGGGTTGGGTTGGGTTGGGTTGGGTTGGGTTGGGTTGGGTTGGGTTGGGTTGGGTTGGGTTGGGTTGGTTGGGTTGGTTGGGTTGGGTTGGGTTGGTTGGGTTGGGGTGGGTTGGGTTGGGTTGGGTGGGTTGGGGTTGGGTTGGGTTGGTGGTTAGGTTAGGTTAGGTTAGGGTTAGGTTAGGTTAGGTTAGTTAGGTTAGGTTAGGTAGGTTAGGTTAGGTTAGGTTAGGTTAGTTAGGTTAGGTTAGGTTAGGTTAGGAGGGAAAAATCTCCCAACGGCCAACACCTCAGCACTCAGTATATTTCAAAAAGACTATAATAATAATATTAATA
>JAWQEG010007870.1:0-28031 GCA_033782935.1 Petrolisthes cinctipes
CTTATACTTTCCCTCTCTTTCTTTCACCTTCTCCTCCTCCTTCTCTTCCCCTTCCTCCTTCTAGTTATTTAATTCTTTTATTTTCTCTCCCCCTTCCTTTTTCCTCTTCTTTCTTCCTCCCTCTTTTCCTATTTGACTGTTCCATCTCCTTCCTTTCCCTGACACTTTCTCTCCTTTTCTTACCTCTCCTTTTCTAATTCTTCTTTCCCTTATCCCTCTTTCCCTCCTTTATCTTTCCTCCTTCCACTTCTTCACCTCCTCCTTCTTCTCCTACTCCTCTTCCTTTTAATCTCCGTGCTGTTCTTGTCATAACAGATACCAAAGTGAGAAATGAAGATAGTGTTCCTTGGATGTTGAAAAGTGAACCAACCTTGCATAATGTTTGTTGATGTTGAAAATTGAGTTGGAAAGAAATTGATGATGCATGTGTTTGGTGTTGAAAATTGAGTTGGATAGAAATTGATGATGATGTGTTTGGTGTTGAAAATTGAGTTGGAAAGAAATATATGATGTGTTTATTGTTAAAAATTTGAGTTGGATAGAAATTGATGATGCATGTGTTTGGTGTTGAAAATTGAGTTCAAAATAAATATATGATGTGTTTATTGTTAAAAATTTGAGTTGGAAAGAAATTGATGATGCATGTGTTTGGTGTTGAAAATTGAGTTGGAAAGAAATTGATTGTGTGTTTGTTGTTAAAATTTGAGTTGGGATGAGATTGTGTTGTGTTTCATGTTGACACTTTAGTTAGGAAGGAAGGAAGGAAGGAAGGAAGGCTGTTGTTATGTTTCGTGTTGAAAATTTTAGTTGGAGAGAAATTAATGATTTGTGTTATGTTGATATTTGGGTTAGAGAGGAATTATGAATTGTTTTTTTGGTGTTGAAATTTAGGTTGGAAAGATTGTGTGTGTGTGTTTGGTGTTGAAATTTAGGTTGGAAAGATTGTGTGTGTGTTTCGTGTTGACACTTAGGTTAGGAAAGAATGTTGTGTTCGGTGTTGAAATATTTATCTAGAAAGAAATTGATGATATGTTAGATGTTGAAAGTTGAGTTGAAAAGAGATTGTGTGTTTTGTTTTGACACTTTGGTTAGGAAGGAAGGAAGGAAGGAAGGAAGGGTGAGTTTGATGTTGAAATTTAGTTAGGAAGGAAGGAGAGGTGAGTCTGATGTTGAAATTTAGTTAGGAAGGAAGGAAGGAAAGGTGAGTTTGATGTTGAAATTTGGTTAGGAAGGAAGGAAGGGTGAGTTTGGTGTTGAAATTTGGTTAGGAAGGAAGGAAAGGTGAGTTGAAATTTGGTTAGGAAGAAAGGAAGGGTGAATTTGATGTTGAAATTTGGTTAGGAAGGAAGGAAGGGTGAGGTTAGTGTTGAAATTTGGTTAGGAAGGAAGGGTGAGTTTGATGTTGAAATTTGGTTAGGAAGGAAGGAAGGGTGAGTTTGATGTTGAAATTTGGTTAGGAAGGAAGGAAGGAAGGAAGGGTGAGGTTGATGTTGAAATTTAGTTAGGAAGGAAGGGTGAGTCTGATGTTGAAATTTAGTTAGGAAGGAAGGAAGGAAGGGTGAGTTTGATGTTAAAATTTGGTTAGGAAGGAAAGAAAAGTGAGTTTGATGTTGAATCTGATAGTGTGCCTGGTGGTGTTGATTGACATTGGAGTTGGGATAAAATTAGTGATGTGTTTGATGTTAAGATTTTACTTAGAGATTTTATAGTGTGTTTGGTGTTAATATTTGAATTATGAAGAAATTATTGATGTGTAATTCAGTAAGAGATAGGTTAAGGTGAGTTAGGTTAGGTTAGGTGTCAGTAAGAGGTAGGTTAGGTTAGTAAGAGTTTGTGTGTTAGGTTAAGGTGAGTTAGGTTAGTAAGAGTTTGTGTGTTAGGTTAGGTTAGGGTTAGGTTAGGTTAGTAAGAGTTTGTGTGTTAGGTTAGGTTAGGGTTAGGTTAGGTTAGATGTCAGTAAATGCTAGTGTGTTAGGTTAGGTTAGGTTAGTTTAGGTTAGATATCAATAAAACGTGGGTTAAGTTACACTAGGTTAATTAAGTTGGATTAGGTCATGTGTCATTTGCTGCTTCCTTGAGAGTTGGTGTGTGTGTGTGTGTGTGTGTGTCGAAAGAAAGATTGTTTTTTTTTTTTTTTTTTTTATGGTGTCAGGTTGTATGCATGATCCGTGTGTGTGTGTGTGTGTGTGATATACTAAGGTGCTTGTTGTCTTATCCTGGTGTTGTGTGTGTGTGTGTGTGTGTGTGTGTGTGACACTTGTTAATTAATGGGTGTCAAGTGTCAATTAATGGGTGTCAAGTGTTAAGGTAAGAAATGTCGAGTGTCAGATGATAAGGAAAATGTTAATAATGTGTCAAGTGATGTGTCAAATGGAAGGAAGGTGTCAACAGCTGATAAAAAAGGAAACATCGAAAAAAATTAGGAGTGATGTCAAGGTGTCAAGTGAGGTGTCAAAGAGTTGTAAAATGAAGCATCAAGAAAGAGAAGTGAAGTCAAGTGTCAAGTGAGGTGTCAAGTGTCAAGCATTAAGGTGTCAAGTATCAAGTGAAGTCAAGCATTAAGGTGTCAAGTGTCAAGTATTAAGGTGTCAAGTATCAAGTGAAGTCAAGCATTAAGGTGTCAAGTATCAAGTGAAGTCAAGCATTAAGGTGTTAAGTGTCAAGCATTAAGGTGTCAAGTATCAAGTGAAGTCAAGCATTAAGGTGTCAAGTGTCAAGTGAAGTCAAGCATTAAGGTGCCAAGTGTCAAGCATTAAGGTGTCAAGTGTCAAGGTGTCAAGTGTCACACGGCATGGGTAATATTACACTTGGGGTCACAATAGCTTTACTATATAAATAAATGTATGTATGTGTGTGTGTGTGTGTGTGTGTGTGTGTGTGTGTCAGATGTTAGACTTAAGATAGGTGTCACCATGTCAGTCTAGTCAGTGTGTCAGTCTTGTCAGTGTGTCAGGCTAGTCAGTGTGTCAGGCTAGTCACCACATCAAACTAGTCACTTTGTCAGGCTAGTCACCATGTCAGACTAGTCACCATGTCAGTGTGTCAGTCTAGTCAGTGTGTCAGACTAGTCAGTGTGTCAGGCTAGTCACCACATCAAACTAGTCACTTTGTCAAACTAGTCACTTTGTCAGGCTAGTCACTTTGTCAGGTAAGTCACTTTGTCAGACTAGTCACTTTGTCAGACTAGTCACCATGTCAGACTAGTCACCATGTCAGACTAGTCACCATGTCAGACTAGTCAGTGTGTCAGACAGTGGGCCGAGTTGTGTGTGTGTCTCACCTCCAGGTCATATACAAGAAGAAGACAGTCATGAGCTTGGAGATGGCAATGTGACCTTACAATGGTTCGTTGTCCTGGGATGTCTCTACTCCACGGTGTTGAATCAGCTGTTACCAAACCCACCCACCCACCACACACCAAGAACAGTATGTAAGAATGATCTGTTAGCAAACCCACCCACCCACCACACACCATGAGTCGTATGTAAGAATGATCTGTTAGCAAACCTACCCACCCACCACACACCATGAGCCGTATGTAAGAATGATCTGTTAGCAAACCTACCCACCCAACACACACCAAGAGTCGTATGTAAGAATGATCTGTTACCAAACCCACCCACCCAACACACACCAAGAGCCGTATGTAAGAATGATCTGTTAGCAAACCCACCCACCCAACACACACCAAGAGTCGTATGTAAGAATAATCTATTAGCAAACCCACCCACCCACCACACACCATGAGCCGTATGTAAGAATGATCTGTTAGCATACCCACCCACCCACCACACACCATGAGCCGTATGTAAGAATGATCATAGACCTGGTCACCATGGCCGGTGTGATGTCTCCTTAAATTACTGCCATAGTCATTGCCTGGAACATGCAATTTCCTTTTTGTGTTGTTATGGTCCCCCAAATCGTCTTCTGTGTAGTCACCAGAGGTCAGTGTAAATGGTGGCTTTGTGTTGCAATATAGATTTATTTATTTATTATTATTATTATTATTATTATTTTGTTTTTAAGGGGGTCATTCGTATTTCTCCAAACTATGTAAAAAAAATGGGCTCTTATCTCTGTTTATGAGTATAGTAGATATGTTTTGTCTAGACTTCTCATTAGAGCATGTTTAGGTGGTGAAAATCAACTAGTTAACCACAAGTGAAGTACTTACACTGATCTGGTTACTAAAAGTTCTAATATCTCAGGGGAGTCAGTAGCTTTCTTTGTATGTACACTCGTGATACATAATTTCTGACCAGAGACGAACGGCAGGCACCACACACACACACACACACACACACACACACACACACACACACACACCACACACACACACAGACAGACACAGACACAGACACACACACAGACACAGACACAGACACACACACACACAGACACAGACACACACACAGACAGACACAGACACAGACACACACACACACACACACACACACATACCCTGCATTCGAACTCAGCCTCTATAGGTGTACTGGGTGGGGAAATGAACAATACCAGGCGATTCGAAGCTTTCTGCTCCTCACACTCTGGTCAGAAATTATGTATCACGAGTGTGCATCAGAAATAACTTGTTACTGACCACTGTACCCGAAAATGGCAACACTCTTAATTAACCGACCTACAATGAACGAGATATCTTTAATCGCTAAAACAGAATACTTTGAATAGGCATGAGGTGACATAATGGACGTGAGACATCCCATTCGGAGGTGTGGACGTTGGAGTGAGTGTCTTATTACATCGAGGCATTGCTCATGTTCCAATCTTCCAATGAATGAATTGAGAGAAGTCTAAATTTTGTAGTGCCATATTCTAAATTGGCAAAATGAGTATGAAATGCCATTCGAGAAGATAATTTAATTGACAGTGTTTGATCCAAGTGTCACTGTTTCCCTGAGTGGCGTTTCCTAACTCCCAAAAGAACAGTGGACATCATTTTGTGAGACGAGTAGTAACGACTCACCAAGAATGTGAAATGGTACACCTGTTTCATTGTGTTTTATCTGTGAAATAGTACACCTGTTTCATTGTGTTTTATCTGTGAAATGGTACACCTGTTTCATTGTGTTTTATCTGTGAAATAGTACACCTGTTTCATTGTGTTTAATCTGTGAAATAGTACACCTGTTTCATTGTGTTTAATCTGTGAAATGGTACACCTGTTTCATTGTGTTTTATCTGTTGCATTCAGTTAGTTTGAGGGTGATGGTTGGATGATTTGCAACTAAAATAGGTAACTTTGAGTTCTTCCTCGGTGTATAAAGCCCTCATGAACGATGTGGCCCACTACTCCTTGTCATATCAGTGAGTAGATTAGGTATATATTATAGGTATAGGGGGTGAGGATGTGTCTTGTGTGATGTTTTTACCTTGTTGTTCAGAGTTTAAGAGTTTATACAATTAGAGTGTGTGTGTGTGTGTGTGTAGGTACAGCCCCACACCATCACTACAACTACCACTACCACCACTACCCACAAGGGCTCTGGGAAACACCACAAATATACAACTCTCATCCCAATGCTCCTTGTTTGTTGTCATTGATTCTCTGAGGGGTAATAATTATGGTGTTGTCAAAATATAAAGGTATAGCTAACAGGTTCCTACTTAAAGGGGAAGTTTTGTGTTGGTAAATCTGGAGCAACTGAATCCTCCAAACTATTCCAAGCAACAGAACACCATTATTTTTGCTCTTCTGGTCCCGTTTCCTGGCATACTTTGGAGGAATCAAGGCACTCCAATGTACCAAAAAAGAATTACCACCTTAATGGGGTAATTCACTTTTGTTACAATGGAGTGCCTTGATTCCTCCAAAGTATGCCAGGAAACAATGACCAGATGAACAAAATTAATGGTGTTCTGTCACTTGGAATAGTTTGTTTGGAGGAATCATTTGCTCCAGATTTACCAACACTGTACTTCACCCTTACTGTGCTAAAATTAATTACACACCTCATCAAGTATAAAAAAAAAAACAGAGGTGTATGTTCTAGAATATATAGCATCCATATATATTTTTTTTTTACCATCTTACCCCCATCAATACACAAAAAATAATTATTGTTATTGAGATATACTTGTATCTATGGCAGTGGGAGGATCATTTTCATCCCACAAAAAGGTTTCCACAAAATAATCAGTGATGCATTTTACCACTGAATTAATTAAGAGAGAGGGTAATTCGCTTTTGTTACATTGGAGTGTCTTGATTTCTCTAAACTATGCTAGGAAACAGGACCAGAAGAACAAAAATAATGGTGTTCTGTTGCTTGGAATAGTTTGGAGGATTCAGTTGCTCCAGATTTACCAACACCGAATTTCCTCCTTAAGGTAGACAGTTGTTTGTTTGATGGTACAGTCAGACACGGATATGAGTTCCGTCTCCTCTTCCCCGTGAAAATATACTTGTTTCATGTTCATCCTGTACAGTTACGATCAAAAGTCTTGCATCAGGTGAATGAAAATGAAAGTTATTAATCTTATGGACCAATATTAAATAGACCAATAACTGTAGTTTCTTATATATATTTTTTTTTATATAGTGTTTCATTGAATGGTTATGCAAGACTGTTGGGCCTGACTGAATTGTACATTTTAGGAAGAAAACACACAGGCTAATTAATTATTGTTTATTTCATTTAAAATACTCCCAGTTGCACCTGTACACATCAGCACTACTTTATGATGTCTTCTTTATAATAATATTGTATTGTCATCAGAGTTTATAGATGAGCTGATGTAGGGTACTTAACTTGTTACCCTGACTGTACAGTGAGCGATACACACACACCCTGGCCAACCACGTGTCCACATCCCGTTTTCTGTCACTCGAGCATTCCATTTTCTGTAACACCCTCCTACCTGAGTGGTTAGTGTTCTGGACTCATAACCTAGAGGTCGGGAGATCGATCCTCTCAGGTGAGGGCCTGAGAATATTTACTTTTCCGATTTGAGTTTGAGGCACTAACTATAAGGCCACCGAACGTCGTAAAACACCCTCACTGGTACCATAACAGCTGCAGTATTTGGGAATTACCCTAACTTCCCTCCCTCTGTGGCTGGGTACCAGTTCGGAAGTCGTGACGTGTGTGTGTGAGCAGCAGTTGACCTGGGCCACGATAACGGGCTTGATTAAACCTATGTCCAGTGTCGGAACATAAAAAAAAAAAAAAAAAAAAAAAAAAAAAAAATTATAACCCCAGCCTTCCTCCCCTCTTCCATGTTCGAATCCTTCCACCACCATATCCTGTTACACTCTGAGTCCCCCCTCTTCTCTTTCCCTTGTTCGAATCCTTTCATCATTTTGAATTTGGACTGTAAATCTCTGCCCTCTTCTCCTCTCATGTTCGAATCCTAAGTTACACCATATCCTTTTAGACTCTTGAGTTGAAAATGTGTTGTGTTGTGATATGTTGTGTTGGTCAGGATGTGTGTTGTTTCTTCTTATTCCACCACGGGGCCTCATTCAACACTATTATTATTATTACTACTACTACTATTTTTACACATCTTTTATTACACTTTTTATCACTCATATATTATACAGTATATATATTGTATATTTTATCATAACTTTTATTATGGTACTTTTTATGCATCAAATAGCGTTTTTATATAACATAGAGAGAGAGAAAATGATTGTGTGTCGTGGGAGCATAATAATTAATCATGTAGTATCGGCCACTTACTGCCACCAGAGAACACCACCACCAACATCACCAACACTGCCAATGGCCTTATACCAACCTACCCTCATTATGTAAACAAAGTATGTCTTGTTATATACTGGTTCAGGTGTACAGTCACGAGTCTATTATGTCCTGTTGCGTCCCGTGAATGAATTTTTGGTGGCAACTGTACCATCAAACCAATAATATTACAGTGTGTGTGTGTGTGTGTGTGTGTGTGTGTAAAAGTGAGTCATTGGAGTGTGTGTGTGTGTGTGTGTGTGTGTGTGTGTGTGTGTGTGTGTAAAAGTGAGTCATTGGAGTGTGTGTGTGTGTGTAAAAGTGAGTCATTGGAGTGTGTGTGTGTGTGTAAAAGTGAGTCATTGGAGTGTGTGTGTGTGTGTGTGTGTGTGTGTGTGTGTGTGTATGTAAAAGTGAGTCATTGGAGTGTGTGTGCGTGTGTGTATATATATAAAAGTGTATGTATGTGTGTGTGTGTGTGTGTGATATTTACAGACACCTACCAACACTAATAACAATAGCTATAATTATCTGTCATTGTTGTTTTGCTTTGAAGGTGTTGCAGGACTCTTGATCGTGACTGTACACCAACCAATTAATTACTGGCTACCAACCAACCAACCAACCCACCGTGAATGACAACAGGTCTCATCTCCCTCAATAAACAGATAGACAACCATTCCTGTGAGTCTGTTTCGCATTGTATTCAAAGACCTAACTTATTCGTGGATACTTCTACTTATAAACACTGGAGTATACAGTTGGCTACATGAATTCTAATACAGGCTATATGTAAAGAGATGTTATTATTCTTACTCAGGCTATATGTAAAGAGATGTCATTATTATTACACAGGCTATATGTAAAGAGATGTCATTATTCTTACACAGGCTATATGGAAAGAGATGTCATTATTATTACTCAGGCTATATGTAAAGAGATGTCGTTATTCTTACACAGGCTATATGTAAAGAGATGTCATTATTATTACACAGGCTATATGGAAAGAGATGTCATTATTCTTACACAGGCTATATTGAAAGAGAGGTTATTTATTATTACACAGGCTATATGGAAAGTGAAGTCATTATTCTTACACAGGTTATATGGAAAGAGAGGTCATTATTCTTACACAGGCTATATGAAAAGAGAGGTCATTATTCTTACACAGGCTATATGAAAAGAGACAGTCATTAATTATTCTGGAAGTATTGCAATGAATGGTCTACCAAGTGACTCAGTGATTAGCAAAGAAACAAACCAAATAATAATAATTTTGTATTGCAGTTACATAGTCTTACAAAACAATAAACCTAATAATAACATTGTTGTATTACAGTTACATAGTCTTACAAAACAATAAACCTAATAATAATATTGTTGTATTACAGTTACATAGTCTTACAAAACAATAAACCTAATAATAATAATAATAATATTGTTGTATTACACTTACATAGTCTTACAAAACAATAAACCTAATAATAATAACATTGTTGTATTACACTTACATAGTCTTACATTACAAAACAACAAACCAAATTATGATTATGAGTTATTACAGTTACGAAGTTTTACAGTTTTTATAATATGATGTAAACATTAAAAATAACAGCCTGTGTAATACCAATTCATGTAGCCAATACTGTAGTATGTGTATGTATGTATGTATGCCAAACTTGTATCTAAGGCAATATTGTTAAATAAAAAAATAGGGTGGGGAGAACCTGTGCATTTTCGTCAAGGTAAAAAAAAATATACAGAAAATAGAATATCATTGGAGACTCAAATATAATTATACATGACATTTTTGAGAGAGTTTATTAATATGTATACTGTACCAACCTTTTTTTATATTATAACCCCGTTTTATATTTATATACATCAACCAATAGTAGTATACTCGTGTTTATTTGTGACGTCATTGTGTGGAAACCAATAGGAATTTGTGTTTACTCGTGACGTCATTGTGTCTGAACCAATAGGAACTCGTGTTTATTTGTGACGTCATTGTGTGGAAACCAATAGGAACTCGTGTTTACTCGTGACGTCATTGTGTGGAAACCAATAGGAACTCGTGTTTACTCGTGACGTCAATGTGTCTGAACCAATAGCAACTCGTGTTTACTCGTGACGTCATTGTGTCTGAACCAATAGCAACTCGTGTTTATCCTTGGTCAGTGAAGTTAAGTTTAGGGGGTAAACCTCTTTTTGATCAATTAATTAAAGGGTTACTCATTCCTCCTAACTATACCAGGATATATTCTGCTGCATCAGTTACTTTAATTATACGAGAAGAGGATCTGTGTGTGTGTGTGTGTGTGTGTGCGTGTATATTTTTTTATTTTATTTTTTTTATTATTTTTTTTTTTTAAGTATTTGGAGGAGGAATTGGTAGCTCCTGATTTCACTATGAATACTCAGCTGACCACCTTTCTTTATCTGTCTCTCCTCCTATCACCTTTCTTCAACTGTCCCTCCTCCTATCACCTTTCTTCAACTGTCCCTCCTTTCCATCTATCACCATTCTTCAACTGTCCCTCCTTTCCATCTATCACCATTCATCAATTGTCCCTTCTTTCCATCTATCACCTTTCTCTATCTGTCTCCCCTTTCCTCCTATCATATTTCTCCTCAAATCAATCAAGCCTCTGACCTCTGGAATAAATAAATGAATGAATTGGTGGGTCGTGTGTCATGGAATAAATTAAGGAACCCTGAGATGTAGTCGGGTAATTAATTGGTAGTAAAATAGAGTCCTTCACACATTGCCACGAAACACACACACACATTATTATTATTATTTTTTTTTTTTTTTTTTTTTCTTTCTTTTTTTTTTTTTTTTTTTTTACTTTACTTAATCTGGTCTTGTTGTTTCCTGGCATACTTTGGTTGAATCAAGCCACTTTAATGTACAGCCACAATCAAATATCCACCGACACTTTCCTTCCATCGTAGTAAAAAATATCTTGGTAATAAAGAACAACACGTGTATGATTTTGCAGCACCTCATAATAATAATAATAATTGAGGGGGTTGAGTTGACGTAAGGTGTTGTTGTATGATTATATTTTGATATGATACTGATTAATTTCCATGATGGAAGGAAAGTGTCGGTGGTTATTTGATTGTGGCTGTACCAACAACAATTAAACTAACCTCGTAAGTTCTTTGTTTCACCTTTAGTTAGTCCAAGTCCCAACCAACCAACATTCTGGGGGACGCTGTCACTATAGGCCTTCAAGTGAGGTTACATAGAGGGATATTGATGGTGAAGGAAATATTTTGATGTCGTGTAGTTAATAACAGTAAAAAATAATAATAATAATAATACGAAAACAACCTAGGTATTACGATTGAAGTATTATTTGTTTAGTTATTGCCTTCAAATAATATCGTTTTCTCTCGCATAATATCTTACCAAGAAAACGTAATATTAGTATAGTTAACTCTATTAAATTGTAACTTTGACTTGTACTAAAGGTAAATAAAAGAACTTAAAAAAAAACACACACACACACACACACAAAATATATATTAAATGAATTTCCACTAAGAACACGATAACATTAATATGAGAAGAATCTTTTGTTGTCTGTCATTGGGAAGGACTCTTATTATTCCTCTTAATTAATTAAGTATTCCACGAAACAAATAATCTATTGGACACATTAATTAAAAAAGTCGTCTGTTTCCTGGCAAAGTTTGTAGGAATCAGCAATTGACACAGGAGGAGAGAACATCACCTTACTGGGAATAATAGACACTTTTGCTGGTTGATTAGAGTGCCTTGATTCCTCCACAAAAAAATTATGCTAGGATACAAGACCAACAGGTTAACAAAAATAATAGTGGCTGGCCTGTTGTTTCTTGGAATATTTTAGGGGGAATTAGTTGCTCCAGATTAACCATCAAAACTGTACTACCCCTTTATGGAAAGATTCTAGCTCTTGTTAGTTAGTTAGTAAGTTGGAATTAAGGTTACTACTGATTCCTCCTAAATGTACAGCCACAATCAAATATCCACCCACACTTTCCTTCCATCGTAGTAAATAACTTGGTAATAAAAAACAACACGTGTAGGCTATGATTTTGCAGCACCTCATAATAATAATAATAATATCCACCGACACTTTCTTTCCATCGTAGTAAATAACTTGGTAATAAAAAAACAACACGTGTATGATTTTGCAGCACCTCATAATAATAATAATAATATCCACCAACACTTTCCTTCCATCGTAGTAAATATCTTGGTAATAAAAAACAACACGTGTATGATTTTGCAGCACCTCATAATAATAATAATAATTGAGGGGGTTGAGTTGACATAAGGTGTTGTTGTATGATTATATTTTGCTATGATACTGATTTATTTACAAGATAGAAGGAAAGTTGACGTAAGGTGTTGTTGTGTGATTATATTTTGGTATGATACTGATTTATTTACAAGATGGAAGGAAAGTTTTGGTGTTTTTTTATTTGATTGTGGCTGTACCTGAAAATTAACCCATGTCCTCAATGGTACTAATTAATAAGGGATCTGTTTAGGGGATGTGTTGTTTCATGGTATTGTTTGGAGAGATTAGAGACCTTCCAATTCACCAACAAATTAAAAAACATTATCTTGACGTAACTCAGAACAAAAGAACATTCTCTTGACGTAACTCAGAACAAAAGAACATTCATTATCTTGACGTAACTCAGAACAAAAGAACATTCATTTTCTTGACGTAACTCAGAACAAAAGAACATTCATTATCTTGACGTAATTCAGAACAAAAGAACATTATTTTGACGTAACTCAGAACAAAAGAACATTCATTATCTCGACGTAACTCAGAACAAAAGAACATTCATTCTCTTGACCTAACTCAGAACAAAAGAACATTCATTTTCTTGACGTAACTCAGGGCATTCAAACGTACGACATGTGACGTCATGGGTCAAAACGGTTCTTCCCACCATATGCATGACCTCTCTTGACCTCATCTCATCTGATCCTCCCTAAATTCTTCTGACAATGCACGCAAAATATAGACAAAATTCGATAACCATAATTCCACCAATGCACGCAAGATGTAAACGATAAAAAAAAAAAAAAAAAAAAAAATATCACCAATGCACGCCAGCCGATGTAGACGATAATTCGAAAACCTAAAATTGACTAAAGTGTAGGCGAAATTCGGAAGCCTATAGAATTATGCCGCAGTATGTGAACTCTAGACGATATTATCCAAAAATATAATTAAAGGTTTATTATTTTGTTGATGGTCAAATGGCGAAGATAATTAATTGATAGTTGAGATATTGTGCAAATGGACAGATATATATATATATAAAAAGAATACCTCACTCTAAAATTTGTGTTGTTGATAAAGAGTCGTGGAAAGGTCAGATGAGTTCAAGTCAGGTCAAGTGAAGCAAGGTCAGGTCATGTGATGTGAATTCAGAACAGGTAAGGAGAGAGGTCAGTTCGGGTGAGAAGTCAGCTAGGTCAGGTAAAGAGATGTAAAATTATAAGTGAAGTTATGCTAGCTAGGTCGGATGAGGAGAGGTCAGGTCAGGTCAGGTCAGGTCAAGTGAAGTGAGGTGAGCTATATAGGGCTAAAGTTACTGTGTTATTCCTGTATTGTACTGAACCCTCCCCTTGTCTTTTCTGATGTATAGATAGTAATGTACAGTTGACCATTGAAATTCTTACACAGGTTGTTATGGAAAGAGAGGTCATTATTCTTACACAGGTTATTATGGAAAGAGAGGTCATTATTCTTACACAGGCTATATGGAAAGAGAGGTCATTATTCTTACACAGGTTATATGGAAAGAGAGGTCATTATTCTTACACAGGTTATATGGAAAGAGAGGTTATTATTCTTACACAGGTTATATGGAAAGAGAGGTCATTATTCTTACACAGGCTATATGGAAAGAGAAGTCATTATTCTTACACAGGTTATATGGAAAGAGAGGTCATTATTCTTACACAGGTTATTTGGAAAGAAAGGTCATTATTCTTACACAGGCTATATGGAAAGAGAGGTCATTATTCTTACGCAGGTTATATGGAAGGAGATGTCATTATTCTTACACAGGTATTATGGAAAGAGAGGTCATTATTCTTACGCAGGCTATTTGGAAAGAAAGGTCATTCAATATTCTAGAAGTACTGCAATTAAGTGACTCAGTGATTAGCAAAACAACAAACCAAATAATAATGTTGTATTGCAGTTACATAGTCTTACATTACAAAACAACAAAACTTATATTAATAATAATGTATTGCAGTTACAAAGTCTTACATTACAAAACAAGAAACCAAATAATAATGTTGTAGTGCAGTTACATAGTCTTACATTACAAAACAACAAAACTTATATTAATAATGTTGTATTGCAGTTACATAGTCTTACATTACAAATCCTAATAATAGCCTAATAATGATGTATTGCAGTTACAAAGTCTTACATATTCTATAATTATATATGTTTTAAACTCTCAAAAACAAACAAAACCTGTGTAGCAATTCCTGTGGTCATCTGTACACTCCCACCCACACCTCGTTTGTGATAACATTTTCATATTCCACTCCCTCCTCCCCTAAGAAATAAATATTTGAAAACAATTTATGATGAATTGTTTTAATCTCCATATTATTTGTGTGTGTGTGTGTGTTTTTTTTTTTTTTTTTTTTTTTTTTTCTGAAGGAGTTAAGGTGGAAATTTGGTGTTGGTAAATCTGGAGCAACTGAATCCTCCAAACAATTCCAAGCAACAGAAGAACACCATTATATTTGTCCATCTGGTTCTGTTTCCTGGCATACTTTGGAGGAATCAAGGCACTCCAATGTACCAAAATAGAATTACCACCTTAATTAATGTAGTGTTGGTGGTTAATTAATCTGGAGTAAGTGATTCCTTCCAAATTATTCCAAGCAACAACAGACCACAATTTTTTTTTTTTTATTTATCTGGTTCTGTTTTCTAGTGTACTTTGGAGAATATCAAGACTCTCTTATGTACAGCCACAATCAAATATCCACCGACACTTTCCTTCCATCGTGCAAATAAATCAGTATCATATCAAAATATAATCATACAACAACAACACCTTACGTCAACTCAACCCCCTCAATTATTATTTTTATGAGGTGCTGTAAGATCATACACGTGTTGTTCTTTATTACCAAGATATTTACTACGATGGAAGGAAAGTGTGGGTGGATATTTGATTGTGGCTGTACACTCGTGGTCAATAATAATCATCCACATATGAGTATCTCAAATAATATGCTGTCTAATGTTTTCACGTTCACATAATATGATGTTATTATTTTAAGTAGTGTGTAGCTGCTTGAATTAAATTAAAAGATGGTAGTTAACGTGTGTGTGTGTGTGTGTGTGTGTGTGCGTGTGTGTGTGTTATTGTTTTAAGTAGTGTGTAGCTACTTGTATTAAATTAAAAGATGGTAGTTAACCTATTTATTGGAAAGTTTATCATCTAAGGAACAGAGGGAAGCTGTCAAAATTTTACGTGAGTTACTCCTATATGGATGATTATTTTTGACCCCGACTGTATATAGCCAGATTTTTCTTGTATTTTCTACTTGTTTGTTCAACTGTACATGAAAAAAAAAAAAATGAAATAATTGGTCGTAGATCATGAGTTTACAAAATAAATAAGTTTCAGCGTAAAATAATTCAGTTTCAGGATAAAATAAATCAGTTTCAGGATAAAATAATTCAGTTTCAGGATAAATAAAATCGGTCTTATATAATATTAAATTTTAATTATTTATTTTTTATTTTATTTAGTTTATTTTTCCTCATTGATACCCATTACATTACTTTTGATTACATTATTTTTATTTTATATATATAATATTATTTTTTTTAAATGTTTGTTTATTAAATTTATTTATATATTTATTTATTTATTAATAGATAGATAGATAGATTTGTATATTTATTTATTCATTTATTTATTTATTTATTTATTTATAGATAGATAGATAGATATATTTATTCTTTTATTTATTTATTTATTTATTTATTTATAGATAGATAGATAGATTTACATATTTATTTATTTATTTATTTTATTTTTCGTCATTGATACGAAACTTACATTAATTAATTAAGGGACCTTGTGATGTAGTCAGAAAATTGAAGATAAATGAATCCTTCAAATATAGCCAACAAACACACACACACACACACACACACACACCCACACATACATGGAAGGAGCTTGTTTGTTTGTTTGTTTCATGGTATGGTCAGCAAAAAATCAGAAGCCTCCAATTTCCTTACATGATCACAGGGTCCTTAATTAATTTTGTTTTATATAATGCTAGATTTTATTTAATTATAATTATTTTTACAAGTATTATATAATATAATTCTGGTTAGTATACATTGATTAATTAACTCCTTGATACACTTGGTAAATGAAGACTATCTTAGATTATTTTTTATTGTACTGAATTTATGATAGGTTTTCCCTTGATGTTCAGGGTAGATTAATTAATTAAGGGACCCGGTAATGTAGTCAGAAAATCTCTAGAGGTAAGTGAGTTGTTCAAATATAGCCATGAAACACACACACACACACACACACACCTATATGGAAGGAGCTTGTTTGTTTGATGGCGTTGTTAGGAGGAATGAGAAGCCTTCGATCAGTTGTCATACACCATTACAAGGTCCCTTATATCGTTCTTATAAATCATAGGTTTTGATTTTATTGCATCTAAGATTATGTATATTTTCCCTGATACATACATACAGTACAGCCATGGTTGATAGTGATGGACCAGGGTCCAAGGAGTGTTGGAGAGCAACTGAACACAGTTCGAACAAGTGAAGTTTCTAAACCATTCTCAACGTTGAGAGAGGTTTAGAAGACTCACTTTTTCGAACTGTGTTCAGTTCTCCAACACTCCTTGTACCCTGGTCCAACACTAAAACCCATGGCTGTACACCCAACTACAAAAGCACTGTCGCCTCCATCTGCAGTCATGAACCCCACAAGCTTCACAATTGGAAAATGTTGTTGTGTATGGTGTTTCGATTCACGAGTCATTAAACCCCAAACTTCAGGAACCGTTTGGTGAGGCAACAGCGCTTTTGTAGGTGGGTGTACAGTACAGTCACGAGCACTAATAAGTATTCAGGTGTGCTTCGAATACCTAGAGACAGTAAATAAATGCACAATAAGATCTCCATTGGAATCCTTTCGTTTGTGAATTGGTGGACTGTTCAAAGTTTCAACCAAAGCTGTATACTTATTAGTGCTCGTGACTGTACATACATGAGATGGTGGCACTAAATTACTCTCAAATGAATCCTCCAAAATGTATCGTGAAACAGGCAGATCTCCAGTTAGTAAGGTTTAGGGGATTTGTTTCCTGGATTAGTTTGGAGGAATCAGTCAGTAGCCGTCCAATTTATCAAAAAGAAATTCCTCCTTGAATAATTTACACCGATATAGGCTATATTTTTCATTAAATGACTACCGGTATATATACAGTGTAGCAGGCAGGCAACCTTTATGTATAATTATAGTTGAACATATTCCAGGTTAGCTATTTATGTATATAGGTTAGCTAGAGAACTTTATATGTAAAACACGAACACAACAATAAAGATACGCGTAGTTACGATACAACAATACAGTCCGCGCAAATAAAAGTGTAGCCACGCACTATAAAAAAAAAATAATATAATATAATATAGCTGGTAAATTTATGTGACAAGGAGATGATTCGACAACTCTGTGTGTATTTTAAAAGAAGCTCGTCCGTCACTGGGCCCGACCCTTACTTGAAACATGGTTCTCCTACATCTGGTAACCAGTTCGCACCTAGCTAGACTAACGTTTTTTTTTTTAGACACCAGTGAGTCGGAGTGAGTGAGTGACTAGTGTGTGTCTGAATGTGATAGAAGGAGGTCATTGTAGTTGATAACGACCTATTTTCGTGTGTGTGTGTGTGTGTTTTTTTTTTTTTGTCACTCGTCTTTCTTTACACACGTCGTTGACCAAAAATGTCTGTGAGACCCGCAACTGCAAAGTGATAAGATTGTAGTGATAGTGGCCATGTACAGTCGGCGGCAAAAGTCCTGTCGCACTCACCTGCTTCACCTAGACACACATAAGTATTCATGGACTCGAGAAATACACACGTTTTCTACACTTAATAATCTCGAGTCTATGAACTTCGCGTGCCTCGGTGAAGCAAGTGAGGCGACAGGACTTTTGCCGCCGACTGTACACTCGTGATACATACTCCCTGACCAGAGACGAACGGCAGGTACCACACACACACACACACACATACCCTGCATTCGAACTCAGCCCCTATAGGTGTACTGGGTGGGGAAATGAACAATACCAGGCGATTCGAAGCTTTCTGCTCCTCACACTCTGGTCAGAAATTATGTATCACGAGTGTACAGTACAACATTATATCCACGACGATCTCAAGTAGCCTACACCTCTCGTACCGGCCGATCTCAAAACCAGAGTAATAATGGGATGATGTCAAGTGGCGTGCGTAGTGTTCTGTGGAGTGATGAGGTAATGTTTGTTGTGTGACTGTTAACACGTCTGGCAGGGTGGGTATACCGGCGTCCAGGCAGCGATCCCATTCACCCCAAATATTATACCCGAGGTGTCGTGAAATTCCCAAACAAGGTGATGATGGTATAGGGATCTTTTTCATATCATGGTGTTGGTAAATTAGTATTTTTTACCTTCCTGAAAATATCACCACAATGAACAAAAAAAAAAACAATTATCTGGAGCTCCTTCCTGTGTGACTGACTACCGTATGACATATTTATTCTTTTGACAAGTGGTGCTAGGCAAATCATGAAGGAATGGGAGGAAATTAACACTGCCACACTGCAAAACCTCACCACTCTCTTCCTAACACGCCTCGTAGGGGGATAGATGCCTACACGTTATTACAATGTGGTAAGTGATAATTTGTTTTTATTTTATTAGTACTAGTATTTGTTGTTTACGTCTGTGGCTCACTATAAAAAAACACTTTTATTTGCACCTACTTTTTTGTATATATATATATTTTTTATTTATTTTTTATTAAGGAATGTATGTATTTTTATATTAATCCGATATATGTGTTATTAATTACGTTATTATCATAGAGGATAGGGTAGCTATGTGTATAATTAAATATAGATGGAAGAGTTACCAATAAAGCAGGGAGGAAGAGAAGGTGGAGGATAGGTAAATGGTGGATAGAGAAAGTGGATGAAAAGGAGAGGAAGAGAGGGTTTGGGTGGATAGAGAAAGTGGATGAAAGGAGAGAAGAGAGGGTTTGGGTCGATAAAAGGAAGAAAGAGAGAATGTGGGTGGATAGAGAAAGTGGATGAAAAGGAAGGAAGAGAGGGTTTGGGTGGATAGAGAAAGTGGATGGATGAAAAGGAAGGAAGAGAGGGTATGGGTGGATAGAGAAAGTGGATGAATGAAAAAAAATAAATAAGAGGGTATGGGTGGATAGAGAAAGTGGAAGGAAATAAGAGGAATAAAGAGAGAGAGAGAGAGAGAGAGTTTGTGTGGATAAAAGGAAGAAAGAGAGAGTTTGGGAGGATAGAGAAAATAGATGAAAAAAGAGAAAAAAGAAAGGGTTTGGATGGATAAAGAAGTTTGAAGGAAGCAGTGTCCCTTCATTTATCCATAAAAAAAATAAAAATAAAAATAATAATAATAATAATAATAATAATAATAATAAATACATAAATAATAATAATAATAAAAAATAAATACATAAATAATAATAATAATAATAATAATAATAAATAATAATAAAAATAATAATAATAATAACAATAATAATAATAAATAAATAAATACATAAATAAATACATAAATAAATACATAAATAATAATAATAATAATAATAATAATCAATAATAATAATAATAATAATAAATAAATAAATACATTGATAATAATAATAATAATAATAATAATAATAATAATAATAAAGCAAAACCATGAGAGAGTGAAATGAATCCACCCAGAATAAGATAGGAAGGAAACAACAACTAACGTAAACACCCCAGGCAGGTAGACCAAGCCAAAGGTTACTTGCTAAACCAACTAAAATTTATCGAAGAAGGAGAGGGTTGAAAGTGTGGAGTAGGTAGGGGGTTGTGGGTGTTGAGAGGAGAGAGGGGAGAGGTGTTAATTAAGAAGTGAGGAAGGGTGGTGTGTGGTTGTGAGGTGAGGGAAGGTGGTATGGTGTGTTTGTTGTGAGTGAGGGTGGTGTTGTGGGGGGTTGAAAGGTGAGGGTGTTGTGGTGTGGGGTTGAGAGATGAGGGAGGGTGGTGTTGTGGTATTGAGAGATGAGGGAGGGTGTTGTGGTGTGGGGTTGAGAGATGAGGGTGGTGTTGTGGGGTTGGAAGGTGAGGGTGTTGTGGTGTGGTGTTTGTTGTGAGTGAGGGTGGTGTGTGTGGGGTTGAGAGGTGAGGGAGGGTGGTGCATGTGGTATTGAGAGATGAGGGAGGGTGGTGCATGTGGTATTGAGGGGTGAGGGAGTGAGGTGAGGTAGGTATGTACTGAGTGGTTGTCAGGTGAGGGACTACATAAGGACACAGGCTGGATAAATACAGTATAAATATGTTCTATATAATTATGTATTCTACTGTAATGTAATGGGAACTTGCTAGAGTGAACCAAGAGGAATATTATTGTAATCCAAACCATTATTATGTTCATTATGTTCAATTAACACCACGTACTGTTCACCTGTGTCTTGGTGTTCCTCGCTAATTTCAAAGGGATGTATTCAATTTTCAGCTTTGGAAAGGTCGTTCGTCTTCTTCTTGAATGGGTCAATTCATACGACCGACAAATTAATTTTATTCATTAATTAAGCAGAATTAATATTACAGAAAATGCCTGCTGAGTTCAGTACAAATTTTTTAGCCTTTCAGAGCAGTGGTTCTCCCTGCGATGAGGTAAATACTTTGGTTATTAGCAAATTGAATATAGATACAAGTACTGGTCCAAACTAAAGAAAGTGAAGGAGATTGTTCTATTGAGGGTATAGGTTAGATGGATGGGGTTTAGGAGAGAGTTTAGATGTAGTCATAACTGCTAGGCTTCTTACCCACCTGTATGGTAATAACGCCACTATTAACCATCTGTGGGGTGAGGCTAGGGGGTTGAGGTTGGGATGGGGGAGAGGGACTATGTCGTACTGATTCAGGGGGTGAACCAGATACTGAAGTTGACGGGTTAGGAGTTGTTAAGTCATTATTAATACGGGGTGTGACAGAGGCAGTCCTGGGGTGGGTTGGGAGGGCTTCATGAGTGCCACAACTAACACCCGGGAACTCTGAGGTGTTGTCGTTGTTCCTCTGGACAGGAATGACCACAGTGCTGGCAGAGGTGGTCTTGGAGCCTCGAGGGGATGGCACTGGGAACTTCTTAGGAGGCCTCGTCTGTGTCTGTGTCCGTGGATGTAGGTGTTTCTGAGACTGTGACTGTGTGTGTTGTGGTGCTGGTGGGTGAGTGGTTGGTGCCTCCTGGTCAGTGTCAGAGTCAATGGTGTCATTGAGTGTAATGTTGAGGTGGTGTGGTGAGGGAGGTCGGCTTTCATCATCTGATATGTCAACAGCTGGTCCTCCCAGGTTCATTACTTCTAGCTCATCTTCTGACTCCTCTTGCTCTGAATATGACTTGTCCCTGGCTGTGACGGAAACAATGGCAGGTACAGAGGCAGGGGTGAATTTGTCTGTCAGAGGGAGAGTGAGGCCACTTCTGCTCCACCCTGCCTTCACGTTGTCCTGCTCCTTCAGGTGTGGTCCATCTTGTTCATCCATTTCCTCTACAACGGATTGCTGTGTCACATCCTTGTCCAGCACAGCCTGCTCTACAACAACTTGCTGATGCACATTTTGTCCTGTTGTTACTTTTCTATTAGATGCAGCCTGCTTCTTTGGAACAGCACCTGATGATGGTGTGTGCACTTCAAGTGAAGAGTTGTTGGGTTGAGGAACAGGACTATGGCGACCCTGGGAACAGGCATCCCATAATTCAATTGATTCAGCCTGGTCGTGCCTGAGTGGAGGTAGGCCAAGGGACTCGGGGAGGTCAGGAGTGGTGGCTTCTTCATTTTTAAGACAGCTGTAGGGAACCATAACAGGTTGTGGAGAGTCACTGTGGTCATCAGAGTGTTGTGGGAGTAGACGTGGCAAGTCCTGTTGTAGTGCTGTCATAATACGAGACTTGGCCTCTCTCACCAACCCAGGCTTCACTGCATCCTCTTCCCCAGGTGTCTTTGGAAGGGGTGAAGTAGGGAGTGAGGGATCTAGGACTGGTGTACCTGGGTTGGATATCTGGTCATACCGATGGATTCGTTCTAGGATACTTGGGACCACCTCTTGTCCTGCTGCCACCACTACTGGCATCACTTCTGTCACTGGTGTAATGAGTGGTCTCTCCAGCTCCTCTCCTGCCACACCTCTATCAGTCTCACCTGGACTCCATTCGGTAGTCTGGGGCTGGTGGCGAGCAAGACTGATGGCTGGAGCAGACTTGTTCCTCACCAGTCGACGTTTCTTTGTAGCTGTGTTGTGTGAGGTGGAGGCAGTGGTGGCAGCATCATCACTCTCACGCTCACTGTTGGCTTCATAATAGTTGACCTTGGACCTGACACCACCTGTTGGCATGTCCATCTCTGACTGTGTGGTGGCACAGGAACAAGCTCCAGGACATTCACACCCAACCCCATCACGTTGTCCACTACGCTGCCCTCCTCGAAGTAACATAGCCTTCCTTGTCCTCACAGTTCCCCGAGTGATACTGCTGCCACCAGATCCATTCCTCATGTGACGGCCACGTACAGCTGGGGCAGCGGGGCGCCTAGCTGCTGTAGCTCTAACACGAGGAGTCTCGGTCTCCCTCTCATCACGAGACATACGGTGGAACATTTCTCTGGCTGCTCGTAGTCGGTCTGTAGGTGTCAGATCATGGTCGTGATCCAGGCTGGTCTGAGTGCTTTCACTCACCTGAATGGTGGAGGCAGGAGCAGCACCAGAAGTGGTTGGAGCGGCAGCAGCAGCAGCAGCAGCAGCAGCAGCAGCAGTAGTCTCAGGAGGCTGCCTAACAGGGGTCTGATTACAGCTGGACTGCTGCATAGCATCTTCATATGATGGTGGTGCTGAGTCCTCTCTCTTGGCAAAACGACGGGTGGTAGATGTCTTCTTACGTCTCCGACCACCCTTCTTCAGTAGCCTACGACCAGCGATGCCTGCAGGGGTGAGGACCCGTGGGGTACTGGTCCCTGGAGTGGAGACACCAGAAGAGTCGTAGTCGAAAGAACGGATTGAAATCTGTGGAGAGCTGATGGCAGGTTGGATGGGACGAAAGGCTGGTAGTGGTGAGTCTATGCCTTCTGGAGCCTCAGTGATAGTCTCTGGTGCTATACTGACTCCATGTCCTGGCCCTCCTCGTACATCTGGTAGGGGCGATGTTGGTAATGATGACCGCCGTACATGTCCTTGTTGACTAGTCTCAGGAGCACGTGACTCCAATCCTCCTACAGGTAATCCAGGTCGACCACCACTCCTGTTGACACACCATCATGTCAGGTCACATTTTACTGTACACTTTGGGGCTAACCTATATATATATCAAGGGTATCTTATTCTCACATCAAATAATTATACAGTCACACCCAATAGTACTACATTGCCTTCCAATAAAACGGCCTTGAAAATTATGTGAAAAAACTATTGTTATTGTTGTACTCTGTAATGTTGGTTGGTAAGATATACACACTCATGGTGGCTTACTTCCATTTACCTCATTGATACCACTGCTCCTCTACAAATACATATATATATCAAACTTTTGCTACACTCATAATAATTATCAGGGTTACACATAGAGTTAAAGTATACATTAGCTTGGGGTGTAGTGATGAGATGGTGTGTAAGAGAGTGGATGGGGTGTGGTGGTGGTGAGAGGAGAGGGAGAGAAGTGTAAGGGATGGTGAGAGGGGGGAGAAGGGGTTGGGGTGTGGTGGTGGTGAGAGGAGAGGGAGAGAAGGGTAAGGGATGGTGGTGAGGGGGGGAGAAAGAGGATGGGGTGTGGTGGTGATGAGAGGAGAGGGAGAGAAGGGTAAGGGATGGTGAGGGGGGGGAGAAGGGGTTGGGGTGTGGTGGTGGTGAGAGGAGAGGGAGAGAAGGGTAAGGGATGGTGAGGGGGGGGGTAAGAGGATGGGGTGTGGTGGTGGTGAGAGGAGAGGGAGAGAAGGGTAAGGGATGGTGAGGGGGGGAGAAGGGGTTGGGGTGATGGTGAGAGGGTGTGTAAGAGAGAGGATGGGGTGGTATGGTAGTGAGAGGGGGAGAAGGGGTTGGGGTGTGGTGGTGAGAGGAGAGGGAGAGAAGGGGAAATGGTGGTGAGAGGGAAGCATTTATTTACAATATTTCACTTTTCACTGCTTCTTCAGGATAAAAAAAGGCATGCACAGTCATTCCCTAAGGTTCATAATGTTGTTAATAGCGTACAGTCGGCAGCATAAGTTCGCTTCATTTCCACCTGTATATGTATTAGCTATAGTGATGTTGTAATAATATTTTAATTAATGCAGATATTATGACGGATATAGTTCTCGTGTGGTAAATGACGTACGTTGTTGAAATAAAAATAACTGGTTTAGAATATGCAACTATCTGGTCACATTAGCAATATTAAAAGTACTGTACAGTCGGCAGCATAAGTTCGCTTCATTTTCACCTGAGTATTATTATGTACGAGCAATCGGGATATTTTAATAACACAATTTGAACGCGAAAATGACATATATACTTTTTATAATATGGTAAATAAAATAAAATATATTGTTAGAATAAAAACGGATTCAACATACAACAATCTAGTCATAAATATTTGCATTAACTTAAACGATACACGAAATGGACACGAATTTATGCTCCCGACTGTACATGTACTGTGGAAACCCTGTAAACACACAAATCTTACACACACACATCTTACACACACACATCTTACACACACACACACACACACACACTCACCATGGGTTAGCAAAGCCACTGGCATTCAGAGAACCACTTCCATGCCTTGCTCCAGGTCAAGGGAAGCGTGTCTCGTCCGGAGGGGTCGATCTCCCCAACCCTGGCCCACTGTAGCCGCCTGTCCCATACCACCACCACCACCAGCTCCTCCCCCTCCTCCTCCTCCCTCAGTCATTTTGTCAGGTACCCAAGCTGTCACTCCACCGGGACGTCTCACCAGCTGACAACAACAACAACAACACAACATAAACACAACAACAGCATAAACACAACATCAACACAACATCAACACAACAACAACACAACAACAACACAACATAAACACAACATCAACACAACATCAACAACAACAACAACATCAACACAACAACAACAACAACATCAACACAACATAAACACATCAACACAACAACAACAACATAAACACAACATCAACACAACAACAACACAACATAAACACAACATCAACACAACAACAGCATAAACACAACATAAACACAACATAAACACAACAACAACACAACATCAACACAACAACAACATAAACACAACATAAACACAACAACAACAACAACATAAACACAACTACAACACAATATAAACACAACATCAACACATTGAAATTAGACATGATATTATACCCTTTAGACCTGAGAAGCCATGCTATTCCTTTTAGACCTGAGCCATGATATTCCCTTTAGACCTGAGCCATGATATTATTCCCTTTAGACCTGAGAAGCCATGCATGCACTCTTTCAATTCTTTAACTATCCTTTATTTCCTTCTATTTCCATCGTGTTTTTCTTACTAGCCTATCCACCTCTCTCTCTTCATCTCCAATGTGATTACAGTATATAATGTCTGTCTAGGCCTATATAGTACAATATCCTGTGTTTGTATTATCTACTTTATACTCATCATCTGTACTTTCTTTCCTTCTATATCCTCCGTGTGTGTGTGTGTGTGTGTGTGTGTGTGTGTGTGTGTGTGTGTGTGTGTGTGTGTTTTTTTTTTTTTTTTTTTTTTTTTGCAGTTCCTCTTCTCTATCTGTCACCTTCCTTCAACTGTCCCTCCTTTCCTTTTATTTCCTTCGTTGTTTGTTGTCCACCTCTCTATCTGTCACCTTCCTTCAACTGTCACTCACTCACCTACCCACGCACACACCTATCCACTTATCCACCTACTCACTCATCCACTTACCTACCCACAAACCTACCTACAAACCAACCTACCTACAAACCTACCCACCCACCTACTCACTCATCTACTTACCCACACACACACCTACCCACCCACAAACCTACCCACCCACACACCTACCTATCCACAAACCTACCTACCTACCCACACACACACCTACCCACCCACACACTTATCCACTTATCCATCAACTCACTCATCCACCCACAAACCTACCTACCTAACCTAACCTACCCACCTTAAGATTGTTGCCAGAGAGAATGAGTTTAATGACGTCCCTCGTAGTCAGGTGGAGGTTCATAAATTGGAGGGTCGTCAGCTGCAGCGTCGAATATCTCAACCCCATCTGATAGTGAAGCTGTGGAAGGCAGAAGAGGAGATAAAAGATGAGTTTGTTGAGAGATGTGTAAGTAAGTAAGAGAGAGGAGGTGGGGTATGGTGGTGGTGGTGGTGAGAGGATGAAGGAGAGAAGGGTTAAGGGATGGTGAATGGGGGGGGAAGGTGGGGTTGGGGTGGTATGGTGATGAGAGGAGGTGTAGGTGTAAGAAGAGGATTGGTGGTGAATGGTAGGGAAGAAGGGAAAGGGGTGGTGATAGTGGTGGTGTTGGAGGGGGTGTTAGAAGAGGGGGGATAGTGGTGGTGATGGAGGGGGTGTAAGAAGAGGATTGGTGGTGAATGGTGGGGAAGAAGGGAAAGGGGTGGTGGTGGTGGTGGTGGTGGTAAGAGGGAGAGAAGGAGATGGTGGTGATGATGGAGTAGGTGGTGGAGGAGGTGGTGGAGGAGAGGTGGTGGTGATAAGAGGGAGAGAAGGATGTGGTGATGGTGGTGATTGATTGGGTCGGTGTGGTACTTACATATTAGCCTACTCTGACCTCTCTTGACCTCTGTGACCTTTAATTAACCTCTGACCTCTCTTGACATCTGACCCTAATTAACCTATGACCTCTCTTGACCTCTGTGACCTTTAATTAACCTCTGACCTCTCTTGACCTCTGACCCTAATTTATTGACCTTTGATACTGAACTCCCCATGACCTCTAACCCTCTTCTTTGACCTCTGACCCGAAATGACCTTTGATACTGATTGACTTTGAAACTGACTTCTATCCCTCTCCTCTGACCTTTAATTAACCTCTGACCTCTCTTGACCTCTGTGACCTGTAATTAACCTCTGACCTCTCTTGACCTCTGACCCTAATTAACCTCTGACCTCTCTTGACCTCTGTGACCTTTAATTAACCTCTGACCTCTGACCCTAATTGACCTTTGATACTGACCTCTTGTGTTGACCTCCCCATGACCTCTAACCCTCTCCTTTGACCTCTCTTGACCTATGACACTGACCTCTTGTGTTGACCTCCCCATCTCCTTTAAACCTCTCTTGACCTATGACACTGACCGCTTGTGTTGACCTCCCATGACCTCTAACCTTCTCCTTTAACCTCTCTTGACCTCTCTTGACCTATGACACTGACCGTTTGACCTCTCTTGACCTATGACCACTGACCTCTTGTGTTGACCGGGCCTCGTCGTTCCCTGCCGCCTGCACCGTGTTGAACTCCTCAGTCTTGAACATGTATGAAACCAACCCGAAGATCACCAACACCAACACTGTGGTATAAAGGTTAGGTTAGGTTAGGTTACGTTAGGTTAGGGTTGGGTTGGGGTTAGGTTAGATATAAAGGGGTGGCAGGGGTGGTATGGCATGGTGGTAGGGTGGGTAGGGTGGTATGGTTGGTAGGGGTGGTAGGGTGGGTAGGGTGTGGTGGTAGGGTAGGGTGGTAGGTAGAGTGGTAGTGTGGTAGGGTAGGGTGGTAGGGTAGGGTGGTTGGTAGGTGTGGTATGGGTGGTAGAGTGGTAGGGGTGATAAGAGAGAAGAAAAAGAGACATTATCAAAAATCCTGAAAATAATATTGTCATAATAGAATTGTAGGTTAGAGAGAGTCCTTCAAACATTGCCACCAAACACACACATACAGACTAATTACACACACACACACACACACACACACACACACACACACAGACTAATCACACCCACAAC
>JAWQEG010007871.1:0-2500 GCA_033782935.1 Petrolisthes cinctipes
TCTTTCTTTCATATTCCTCTTGTGTTTTGACTGTGTGTGTGTGTGTTTGTGTGTTCTCTTTCTTTTATATTTCTCTTGTGTTTTGACTGTGTGTGTGTGTGTGTGTTTGTTTGTGTGTGTGTGTGTGTTCTCTTTCTTTTACGTTTCTCTTGTGTTTTGACTGTGTGTGTATATGTGTGTGTGTTTGTGTGTGTGTGTTCTCTTTCTTTTACGTTTCTCTTGTGTTTTGACTGTGTATGTGTGTTTGTTTGTGTGTGTGTTCTCTTTCTTTTGCGTTTCTCTTGTGTTTTGACTGTGTGTGTGTGTGTGTTCTCTTTCTCTTACATTTCTTTTGTGTTTTGACTGTGTGTGTGTGTGTGTGTGTGTGTGTGTGTGTGTGTGTGTGTGTGTGTGTGTGTGTTCTATTTCTTTACGTTTCTCTTGCATTTTGACTGTGTGTGTGTGTTTGTTTGTGTGTGTGTGTTCTATTTCTTTTGCGTTTCTCTTGTGCTTTGACTGTGTGTGTGTGTGTGTGTGTTTGTTTGTGTGTGTGTGTTCTCTTTCTTTTACGTTTCTCTTGTGTTTTGACTGTGTGTGTGTGTGTGTGTGTTTGTGTGTGTGTGTGTGTGTGTGTTATTTTTTTTGCGTTTCTCTTGTGCTTTGTGTGTGTGTGTGTGTGTTTGTGTGTGTGTGTTCTCTTTCTTTTACGTTTCTCTTTTGTTTTGACTGTGTGTGTTTGTGTGTTCTCTTTCTTTTACATTTCTCTTGAGTTTTGACTGTGTGTGTGTGTGTGTGTGTGTTCTCTTTCTTTTATGTTACTCTTGCGTTTTTTACTGTGTGTGTGTGTGTGTGTGTGTGTTCTCGAGAATTCTTTACATTTATCTTGTGTTATGACTGTTTGTGTGTAATTTTCTTTTTTTCACGTTTCACATTCTCTATACCTGTGCCTTACAATTATACTGTCTGTCTGATTATACCGTACAATTATATTTCCATTCCTATTCCATCCCATATCCATTGATCCCCCACACTCACCCTTCCCTCTCCTCGTCTCTTCACCCTTTCCCTCTCCTCTAGTTAAGGGAGAAATTTTGTGTTGGTAAATCTGGAGCAACTGAATCCTCCAAACTATTCCAAACAACAGAACACCATTATTTTTGCTCTTCTGGTTCTGTTTCCTGGCATACTTTGGAGGGATTAAGGCGCTCCAATGAAACAAAAGTGAATTACCCCCCTTAAGGTTGAGTCATACATAACACGCACACACATTGACTAATACGTTGGCTTGGTGAGGGGAAACCTTAGCTTAAATATATAAGGGGGAAGTACAGTGTTGGTAAATCCGGAGCAACTGATTCCTCCAAACTATTCCAAGCAACACGCCATCATTATTTTTGTTGATGTTGTCCTGTTTCCTGGCATACTTTGGAGGAATCAAGGCGTTCCGATGTACCAAAAATATACTCTCCCCTTATATGTATAATAGAATAGAGTTTTATTTTCTTTACCGAGGAAGGTGTGGACTAAAGATTATTTTGATGTCCTCACGTATGAAGTGGAAAAAAAAAATCACGTACAAATTTTTTAATGTGTTCTATTTTGAGAATCGTGGGGACTACAAACTGATTGTTCTCACCTTTGATATGAATAGTAGTTAATTATAATTGATATTTTATTAATCTATGTACTACTTATTCATTTATCTAGGTATTTTCACCATTTCAGTATTTTGTCTCTTGTTTCCATCCATCCATCCATCCATCATTCTCCTTTCCTCTCTCTGGTCAGCCCTCCACCACCAACACAAACACAAACTACCCGTCTCCTCTCCACCATCCCCACCCTTTCTCCACCATCCCCCCCACCCCTTCTCCACCCTCCCCCCCACCCCTTCACCACCTCACCCCCACCCCTTCACTAACCTCCCCACCCCTTCACCACCCTCCCCTCCCATACCTCCCCCCACACCCCCTCCTCTCCCCCATCCCCCACCTCTCCCCCATCCCCCACCTCTCCCCCATCCCCCACCAACCCATTCACCACCCTTCCAACTCCTCCCCTTCACCATCTCTACCCCTTCCTTCCCATCCCTACCCATTCACCACCTTCCCCCCCCCCTCCCCTATACCCATACTCAGTTGTCCTCCTCCTCCTCCTCCTCCCTGACATTTTGTATAATCAAGCTTTTGTGCATCTGCTTTGATCCGGGAGCCTCCGCATTCTAATTCCAGAGCCTCTTTTATTCGTCTTGAAAATCCGTGTAATGGCCACTGCTGATTCAGATGGACAGGGGCCACCGTGTCTGTCCGTCCCTTACCCCTCCCTCCTTGCCTCCCTCCCTCTCTCCCTTTCTCTCTCTCTCTCCAGTCTCACTAATGAACCCTTTGTGTCTCGCGAATTCAGTAGATTGGCACTCCGGACCCGGCAAAAAACATATACATAACGTTGGTTGGTATTCATGAGGTGTGTGCCAAGATGGAGTCCCGCTGTGTGTTGTTCACTTTCTTACGTAAACAAACAC
>JAWQEG010007871.1:12500-16866 GCA_033782935.1 Petrolisthes cinctipes
TTCTACGACGTTGTGACAGGTAAGTCTTGCTGTGCCCAGGTGTGTTGGGGGAGCTGAAACTGCATTACTTCAGTGTGTGTGTGTAAGAGAGAGTGAGTTGAAAGTAGTGTTGTGTGTTTGGGGTGAGATTTTACGTGAAGGTTTGTGTGTGTATATGTCTCATACCTTATAATGTAAAAATTAATATCAATACGGATTTGTGAGTTATTTAGGGTTTATTACCTAAAATATATGTAAAAATTATATGTAAAAAAGAAGTATGAAAAAAAAGAACAGAAGTTCGTGTCAGAGAGAGAGAGAGAGAGAGAGAGAGAGAGAGAGAGAGAGAGAGAGAGAGAGAGAGAGAGAGAAATGTAATTATCACACAGGTTATGCAGTTGTAAACGGAGGAAATTTGGAGAGAATGTATGTAAATTAGAAATTACTGCTAATGCGAGTGAAGATACAAAGTTTAACTGTTGGTTTATGATTTAAATGACGTTCTTTAGTAGACACAGTAGTAGTCCAGGTTTGTGTTCGCTCCTTCACCTCCTCAACTTGTATCATATCATAAGTCTTTATTCTCTTTGGATTTTCAACTATTATCATAATGACGAAATTAGTGTTATATTTTAGCTAATCTTTTTATGCCATTATTTCCCCTTCTGTTTTTATTATCACTTTAATGATATTTTTGAGAGTGTGCAACGTCATCTTAATATATATATATATAAATAAATACTGAGTGTGTAAATTCATTAAATAACCAAACAACCATGCACCAAGATAGTAAACATTCCTTATATAATTTTATAGATGGTAAATTTTCTGATTAGCTACTGACTTTCCTTAATACAGCCGGATGGTATTCAATAGTCTTAGTTGGACAGGAAGTACGGTAAATATTCCTTAATTATGTTTAAATAATTAATTTATTCGTGAAAGGCTAAGGAACTTTTTAATTAGGTAATTAGTTAATTAACAGAATTAGTCAGTCCCCCTCACCACCCTCCATTCTCTTTAATATTTCAAATGCGGGAGTTCTCTACTCTTGCCATATCCAGGTCAAAGGATTTCAGAAAGGAAAGTGATTATCAAAGTTTCAAGATTTACATTTTAGATAGTAGTGTATACATTAACAGTGTTGGAGGATTGTTGTTCTTGTTTTGATGTTACAGTTAGTCTTCACAAATGCGTATTGTTTATTGCAGCGTCTGTGTGCTTAGTTGTCAATACGAACACTGGTCTTCATTAACATTAAGGGACCCTGTGATCGTGTAGGAGACTTGGTGGCCTCTGATTCCTCCTGACTGTGCCACGAAACAAGCTCCGTCATTGTAGGTGGTGTTTCGTGGCAATGTTTGAAGGACTCTTTAACCTCCAATTTTCTGACTACATCCCCAGCTCGATTCTCCGGGTGTAGTCAAATTGGAAAATAAAAGCGAAAATAATAATAATAATATAATAATAATAATAACTAAACAAGACATGCAAATGCAAATACAGGAGTAGTAGACCATGATGCCCCAAATGAGATGGTTAACCAATCAGTGTAAAAAGGTACATGATTGAATTAGTTGCAAAAATGCATATATTTACTAATCTGCTACAAATGTTTATATAATTTTTAATGGGTATTATAACTAAATCTAGCAACATATTCGATGACTTTTACACATTAGGATTTATTTTACACTTGAACAAACGACAGGGATTACTTACAATTACGGTAAAAGTTAACATATATACCAAGACCAAAAAGACTAGTGTTATTGGTCTTTAATTTTAGATGGACCAGAAACTAACACCAAACGTTTTAGAATGCTTAAGGGGAGATTCTCTAGTTAGTGAATTGGAAGGACTCTGATTCCCCCAATTATGCCTGAGAACAGATGCCCTCAATGGTACTAATAGGGGATCTGTTTCGTGGCATGGTTTGGAGGAATCATAGACCTTCCAGTTCATCAACAATAAGAAAACTCCCATCGACCAAGAGTTTATGAGAATTGATGGCTTCAGAATCCTCCTGACTATGCCACGAAACAAGCTCCTTCTATATAGATGGTGTTTGGTGACAATATTTGAAGGACTCATTTACCTCCAATATACTGACTACCTCACAGGGTCCCTTAATTAAGTCAGTAAGTCAATCAGTCAGTCAGAGCGCCTAGAAAAACTTAAGTTACCGTACGTGTATATTTTTGTAATGTTAGAATTAATTTTTAAGTACTTCTTCTCCTTCCCACGTGGGCTAATAAAGTGCTAATATGCCTTGTTTCTTTTTGACCTCTTCTCACCTTCACGAGTGACTTAAGGGGGATAGTACAGTGTTGGTAAGTCTGGAGCAACTGATTCCCCCCAAAGTATTCCAAAAAAACAGGCCACCATTATTTTTGTTAAGTGATCCTGTTTCCTGGCATACTTTAACTGGAGGAATCAAGGCACTCCAGTCAGTGTACCAAAAGTGTATTACTCCCATAATGTGGATGTGAAGTATTAGCGATGACCAGTGTCGAAAATGTAGATCTGAATTAAAAGAATTGGTTTGTGATAATTTTCCTGGACTTTCTATGATTGGGTAAGAGAGAGAGAGAGAGAGAGAGAGAGAGAGAGAGAGAGAGGAGAGAGAGAGAGAGAGTTGTTACGTTAGGGAGTGATGAAGTGGTGAGGAATAGTGAAGCATGAGAGAGAGAGAGAGAGAGAGAGAGTAGAGAGAGAGAGAGAGAGAGAGAGTGTTGTTACGATAGGGAGTGATGAAGTGGTGAGGAATAGTGAAGCATGAGAGAGAGAGAGAGAGAGGAGAGAGAGAGAGAGAGAGAGAGAGAGAGAGAGAGAGAGAGAGAGAGGAGCCAGCTCTATTATCTCACGTTGTCTAGAACAAGAAGAGAGCCATGAATATTTGAAGAACGAGTGTGTGGGACAACTCTATAGAAATACCCCCGGCACACACACACACACACACACACACACACACACACACACACATTCATTCTCATTCTCTCTCTCTCTCCTCTTCTCTCTCTCTCTCTCTCGTCCTCTCTCTCTCACTCTCTCTCTCTCTCTCTCTCTCTCTCTCTCTCTCTCTCTCCTCTCTCTCTCTCTCTCTCTCTCTCTCTCTCTCTCTCTCTCTCTCTCTCTCTCTCTCTCTCTCTCTCTCTCTCTCTCTCTCATTTGCGCACAGTTAAATTATTTCCATTCCTGTCCTTTATTCATGTATCACCCCGTCAGTCTCCATCATTTCCTCATTAAATCCAGGTTATATTCTATCGTCCACGTGCTCCAAGTCTTGTACTCAGTCTCTCCTCTCTCTCTCCTTGTCCCCTTCTCTCGTATACGGTAACTCACTCTCATATATATGCGTCATTTGCGTTTTGTACATCGTCGGGTTTTTCGGTGGGTTTCAGTCCTCTATGTAAATACAGTACATGCAGTCACGAGCCAAAATAAATACCAGGTTTTGTTTATAATTGTATCGAATCCTTTAAGGGACCAACAACGATTATCCTGTCTCATATATACCGACACTTATTGAAGCTAGTTTATTATTACTCCATCAGACTATTATTTGAAGCAGACCTGTATGGATACTTATTATGGTTTATGACTGTACTTTCCCCTCAGTATTTCTCTCTTCCCTACTCCACTTTTCCCCTCAGCATCTCAGCCTCCTCCCTACTCCACCTTTCCCCTCAGCATCTCACCTTCTACTCATTCTACTTTTCCTCTCCCCTCAGCATCTTAGCCTCCCTACTTCACCTTTCCCTCAGCATCTCACCTTCCCTTCTCATTCCACTTTTCCTCTCCCCTCAGCAACTCTCTTCTCTACACCACCTTTCCTCTCAGCAATTCTCTTCCTTACTCCACCTTTCCTCTCCCCTCAGCACCTCACCACATCCCCACACCACATCCCTCAGCATCTCACATCTCCTACTCACTCCACCTTTCCTCTACCTTCAGCACCTCACCACACCCCGTCAGCACCTCACCACACTCCCTCACCACATCCCCTCACCCCACCCCCCTCACCCACCCCCTCAGCACCTCACCACACACCCCCACACCACATCCCCTCAGCATCTCACCTCTCCTACTCACTCCACCTCTCCTTTCCCCTTCAGCACCTCACCTCAGCACACCCCCTCAGCACTGGGCTCATTGTTTTGGGCGCTTGTGTCAGCATTTGCTCAGCTCCCCCCACTCCCCCAACACCCAACAAAAGGGAGCTTGAGGATAATAATGTACCTTTTTATCACCCTTTTCTTGCCAACCCTTTCTTTTAAACCCAAACCTTTTTTTAATAGTGTTGCGTTTTTATGGAGCGGTGGGGTGGGGAGGGGTGGGTTGGGGTGTGATGGGGAAGGGGTGGGGTGCGGTGGGGTGGGGGTGT
>JAWQEG010007872.1:0-34505 GCA_033782935.1 Petrolisthes cinctipes
GACCCAACACACCCCTCACACCCTTGACACACCCCTGAGCATCAAGTGGCCAGCAGCCCTTCCCTTCCCTTCCCTTCCCTCCACACTATTGATCCCTTCCATCTGACACCTGTCGCATCCATACATACATCCATCTCCATCCCCCCCCCCCCTCTCACCCACCACCGTAAGTCCCATATAAACCCGTGTAAACCCTCCAGGACGCGGGTAACTTCCAGAATCCATGTGAACCTCCTGGAAACTCGTGTAAACTTCCTGGAAACTCATGTAAACTCACTCTTCAAGAAGCGTGTAAACCCCATAAAAAAACGTGTAAACCCTTCAGGACGTGTGTAAACTTCTAGGATCCGTGTAAACCTCCTGGAAACACTTGTAAACCTCCTAGAAACAAGTGTAAACAAATGTAAAAAGGTGTAAGCTTCCGGAAATCGCGTGTAAACATATGTAAGTAAGTTTCAGCTTGGTGGATACTCGTGTGAATTATTGTCATGACGTGTAAGCCTTCAGGAAACACGTGTAGGATAAGTAGCTTAAATCAATGTAAGCCCTAGCATTTAGATTTCCATGTAACCATTCGTAAATAACATGTGAACTTCGACAACTATATGTAGACAGCTGTAAACCCATGTAGGCCTAACAACAAACCCTTGTAAACAACTGTAGAAGACCTCTTGGAAACTTGTATATAAACAAATGTAAATTAGAGTACACTTTTAGTAACAAATATAACTGTGTACCCGCTCGAAGTCTCGTGTAAACAGATGTAAACCCGAGTATCGACTTTTCAAAAAGACTTATATATGTGTAGAGGACTGTAATCCCCTGAGAGAATGGTCTAACTAGATGGGTTCCTGTGTAAGCCATTCAAATCAGAAGTAAATCCCCTGCCATGCATTGAATATCACACACACACACACACACACAAACACACACACACAGTCTCTCTCTCACACACACACATACATACACACACAAACACACATACACACACACACACACACACACACACACACACACACACACACACACACACACACACACACACACACACACACACACACACACTCACTCACTCACTCACTCACTCACTCACTCACACACACACACACACACACACACACACACACACACACACACACACACACACACACACACACACACACAGTCTCTCTCTCTCTCACACACACACACACACACACACACACACACACACACACACACACACACACACACACACACACACACACACACAAACAAACGTACAGTATGTTGACAATTCAGAGTGGATGGTGAAAGAATACTGACAGCAACACACACACACATCACAAGACAGGCATATGTTGACATCTCAGTTTGGAAGCTGAAGGGAGGCTGACAGCAACACACACACACACACACACACACACACACACACACACACACACACACACACAACGATCCCTGTGTGTGTGTGTGTGTGACGGGAAGGTTGGATCGGTGGCCTGAGGGAGTGGTATTGAGTGGGATGATAAACAGTGTTGGGGAGAGGGGAGAGTGGGAGGAGAGGAGGGAGAGGGAAAAAGAGGGAATGGAGGAGGAGGAGGGAAGAAGAGGGTCTGAAGAAACTGTTTGTGAAATGAAAAGAATAAGAGTAAATAACTAAAGAGAAGGGAGAAGAAAGGAAACTAAATTAGGAAAGGAAGAAAAAGGTGAATGGAAGAAGGAGAAGAAGAAACGATAATAACCATAACGATAATGTGTGATAAAAGATAATTAAGAAGGGATTGGAAGATTGGGTTATGAAGGGTGTGGCATGAAGAACAATGAGAGAGAGAGAGAGAGAGAGAGAGAGAGAGAGAGAGAGAGAGAGAGAGAGAGAGAGAGAGAGAGAGAGAGAGAGAGAGAGAGAGAGAGAGAGAGAGAGAGAGAGAGAGAGAGAAAGAGAGAGAGAGGAAAAAAGAAGGTATAACAGGAATGGAAGAAAATGAGAGAGAGAGAGAGAGAGAGAGAGAGGAGAGAGAGAGAGAGAGAGAGAGAGAATGAACACAAGTTAATTAACCCCCAACAACTATGATAAGAATAACAATGAAGCAAAACAAGAGGAGGGTTGTCAGCAAAAGTTAGAGTGTTGGACATTTTTTAGTAAACTTAGGCTACTATAATTAACTCACGCCTGGACCATGACAATATATTTTTAGTCGTCTGGTGTTAGTCTAAGCACACATTTTTTTTATCTAATACATGGGTGTGTGTGTGTGTGTTTATGTATGGATTAATTAATAAGTTTAGTGGTAGTGGTGGTGGTGGTGTAACAGTGTAGTAGTGTGATAATAATTATAAACTATTTAATTTTTTTAGGATTTAGGAAGGGGAGATTCTGTTTGTTGGTGAATTTGGATGGTCTCTGATGATTCCTCCAAACTATGCCACGAAACAACAACGAATCCCCCATAAATGTACCACTGAAGGGGGGTCTGTTTACTGGCATAGTTTGGAGGAATCAGTAGCCTTCAAATTTACCAACAAGAGAATCTCCCCTTAACAAGTATATATTTTAGTGATAGAATTATTTTTATATGTGACGTGAGCTAAGATGGTGATACTGAATTATTACGATATGGTGTAATAAAGTGTATAGTGTATAGTATTCTGTATAGTGTAAAGTATAGTGATATATAGTATGAAGTGACCTCATAAATTGTAATGTAACAGTGAAGAGTGACTTATAATGGTGTTTCAATGTGTGGTTGGTGTGTCAGTGTGTAATATAGTGATTGATGTAAAATGGTGTGTCAGTGTGTATAGTGATGTAAAATGGTGTGTCAGTGTGATAGTGATGTAAAATGGTGTGTCAGTGTGTATAGTGAATGATGTAAAATGGTGTGTCAGTGTGATAGTGATGTAAAATGGTGTGTCAGTGTGTATAGTGATTGATGTAAAATGGTGTGTCGTCAGTGTAAGCTAGTGTATAGAGTGACAGAATATTGTACTTACACTTCCTCAACCCTGCATCATGGCCTGGTCAGATGTTTGCTGTTAAATAAGGAATGTGTAATAAGGAGTGTGTGGGAGTCATTAATGTTAGCCTGTTCTCTCTCTCTCTCTCTCTCTCTCTCTCTCTCTCTCTCTCTCTCTCTCTCTCTCTCTCTCTTGTAGTGTACATTCAAAGTGTATATTATTTTAGGCGTGACTGATTTCTTCATGTATATTAGAGTTGCCTCGTTGACAAATTTATATACCGGTATATATTTTTTTTTTAAGGACAAGACAGCAGCTTTAGCCTTGAGGGTTGTCTATGAATACTTTTATATTTATATTTCTGTTAATAGACAAAATTTTTAAGGTTACCTGTTGAGTATTTCTGTTATTATTATTATTATTATTATTATTATTATTATTATTATTATTATTGGCAAGTCAAGAGCGTATTATTATTATTATTATTATCATTATTGTTATTATCATTATTGTTATTATGGGCAAGTCAAGAGCGTATTATTATTATTATTATTATTATTATTATTATTATTATTATTATTATTATGGGCAAGTCAAGAGTGAGGGTTGAGATGCAGTATATATGTGCCTGAACTCTGTGCCATAATAGATGAGGTCACATATATTCCTCTGGGCATTGGAAGGCTTGAGGGAAGATAGAGAGAGATAATGCCTTTGTAGGTGAATCCGGGGTAGCATGGTGTGTCTCTGATTCCTCCAAAAACTACGCCACGAAACAGACTAATCCCCTATTACCACCACTAAGGGCATCTGTTTTCCTGGCATAGTTAGGAGGAATTAGTTGTAAATAACCTTCCAATCTGCCAACAAGACTGTCTCCTTAAGATTTACAGTGTTGGTAAATCTGGAGCAACTGATTCCTCCAAACTATTCTAAGCAACAGAACACCATTATTTTTATTCGTCTGGTCCTGTTTCCTGGCATACTTTGGAGGAATCAAGGCACTCCAATGTAACAAAAGTGAATTACCCCCTTAAGTGTCATATTAAAACAACACATGTATACAGTTTTGAGCCTTATGGATACTCGTACATAAGGGTGAGAATGGTAAGGTCCTGTATACGTCTAGTTGAGTGTAGTGCTGGAAATGAGCTCAAGTAATACGAGTTAAGTACTGTGTTTTCATCAATTTTGGCTTCCCTCCCTCCGTTCCTCCCTCACTTCTTTCTTTCCTCCGTCTCCTCCATCCGTTTGCCCTCCTTCCCTCCCTCCCTCACTTCTTTCTTTCCTCCATCCCTTTGCTCTCCCTCCCTCACTTCTTTCCTCCGCCTCCTCCATCCGTTTGCCCTCCTTCCTTCCCTCCCTCCCTCCCTCACTTCTTTCTTTCCTCCATTCCTCCATCCGTTTGCTCTCCCTCCCTCCCTCACTTCTTTCTTTCCTCCATCCCTTTGCCCTCCTTCCTTTCCTCCCTCCCTCCTTCACTTCTTTCCTCCATCCCTCCATCCCATTGCCATTTCTCCCTCCCTCACTTCTCTCTTACATCCTTTCTTCTTTTCATCACCTTCCCTCCCTTCTTTCCTCTCCTCTTCCTTCTCCATCATCTTCTTTCCTCTCCTCCCTCCTCCTCCATCATCTTGCCTCCCTTCGTTCCTCTCCTCCCTCCTCCTCCTCCATCACTTTCCCTCCCTTTCCTCTTCTCCTTCCTCCTCCTCCGTCATCTTGCCTCCCTTCTTTCCTCTTCTCCCTCCTCCTCCCCCATCATCTCTCCCTCCCTCCTCCTCCTCCTCCTCCATCATCTTGCCTCCCTTCTTTCCTCTCCTCTTCCTCCTCCTCCATCACCTTCCCTCCCTTCTTTCCTCTTCTCCCTCCTCCTCCTTCTCCTCCATCATCTTCCCTCCCTTCTTTCCTCTCCTCCCACCTACTCCTCCTCCTCCATCATCTTCCCTCCCTTCTTTCCTCTCCTCCCTCCCTCACCTTGCCTCCCTCCCTTTCCTCTCCTCCCCCCTCTCCTCCATCATCTCTCCCTTCCTCCTTTTCCTCCTCCTCCGCCATCATCTTCCCTCCCTTCTTTCCTCTTCTCCCTCCTCCTCCTCCTCCTCCTCCATCATCTCATCTTGCCTCCCTTCGTTCCTCTCCTCCCTCCTCCTCCTCCATCACCTTCCCTCCCTTCTTTCCTCTTCTCCCTCCTCCTCCTCCTCCACCTCCATCATCTTGCCTCCCTTCTTTCCTCTTCTCCCTCCATCATCTTGCCTCCCTTCTTTCCTCTCCTCCTCCTCCTCCTTCTCCCTCACCTCCTGTTTCTCCTCCAGTCTGGTTGGGGATCAGGGTTGGCGCCTGTCTTTGCTTGGATGAACAATTTGCTTGTCTCGTGCGGGCGTGTGCTTGCATGTGAGAGAGAGAGAGAGAGAGAGAGAGAGAGAGAGAGAGAGAGAGAGAGAGAGAGAGAGAGAGAGAGAGAGAGAGAGAGAGTGAGTAATAGATTGTGTGTGTGTGTGTGTGTGTGTGTGTGTGTGAGAGAGAGAGAGAGAGAGAGAGAGAGAGAGAGAGAGAGAGAGAGAGAGAGAGAGAGAGAGAGAGAGATTGAATAAGTTAAGGGCAGAGGTGAAGAGGGTAGATAAGAATAGATAAGGAGGAAGGGAGAGAAGAGCAGGAGGGAGGGATGGAGGGAATACCGAGTTGGATAGTGTAGATAAGGAAGTAATGAGAGAGAGAGAGAGAGAGAGAGAGAGAGAGAGAGAGAGAGAGAGAGAGAGAGAGAGAGAGAGAGAGAGAGAGAGAGAGAGAGAGAGAGAGAGAGAGAGAGAGGAAAGAAAGAGGGTATCATTATAGAAAAGGAATGTATGTATTTATTAAGGTAGAGAGAGGTCAAAGGGTCAGTCAGTCCAGGTCACACAAAAGCCCACCCCACCTTTCCTCACTCAAACACCTGGCCTTCCCTCAGCCAATCACAGCCTCCCACCCCAAACACACCTGGACCAGATTATCCCAAGTTCATTAAGCTTCGGGGAAAGGTGTTCAGATTTCTCTCTCTCAACTTGGGGATGCTGTTTTGTTATTATTTATTTTCTTTTTTTTTCCTGTGACAACCCAATCGTCTGGTGTTAGTTCACGTGTATTCCATAAGACATACTTTAATTACGAAGGTGTTTATTGTGGATTCATTACTCGTCGGTTTTTTTGCTTTTTCATTTAGTAAGAAATATCATCTGTGGATTAATCGTCAGACGTCAGTAATATAGTCCACTATTTTCTTCTTTTTTATTGACACTTTTATGTTCTGGTACTTTTATGCTTGAATATCAACCTGAATTAACATATCATACCCTTGTTAATCTGACACAAACTAACCTCATATAAATAAAACACAAATAAAGAAATAATTATGGTGGAAGTAGCAATTCACGAACCTGATTAAAATTATATACAAAATAGTGAACAAACAATTTCACGAACCTGATTCAAATGATATACAGAATAGTGATCGAACAATTTCACGAACCTAATTTAAATTTTATACAAAATAGTGAGCAGTAACGGTGTAGGTATAAACAATTTCACGAACCTTAGGGGACTTTGGGGGGTGGAGGGGGGTGAGGGGGGGCGTCTACAGCAGCACCTGGACACCCATACCCCATCAGCTATACCCCTCCACCACCACCACCACCAACAACAACCCCCCACCCCCACCCTCACTACCCACCCTACCACCACCCTCACTACCCACCCTACCACCACCCTCACTATAACCCCCCCATTCACCACTTCCCACCCATCCAAAGCTACCCAGTGACCTCCCTACATAAGGTCCAACAGTATCCTCCTCCTCTGTCGTGTGTGGTTTGGTCTGTGTTTACTGTAGGGTCGGGTTTGGGGTCGGGTTTGTTTAGGCACGCTCGTTCTTTCTTGTTTGTTTGTTTATGGAGAGGGCGTCACACGTGCACACTAATTTTTTTCCCTTCTCTCTCTCTCTCCGTCATCTGGTCAAATGAAAACAAACAAAGGTCATCTGTTCTTCGTCTTCATATCAAGGGAATCGAAGACAGCGCCAATTTTGTACTTAAAGGAAGATGAAGGACGATGGTTGAAGGAAATAACTGCTGGTATGATAGATCTTGAATTAATTAAGGGGATAATACACACTTTCTGTACTGTACATTAAAGAGCTCTGATAACCTACAAAGAAATGCCAGGATACAACAGGACTAGATGAAAAAACATAATGGTGCCCTGTCGCTTGGAGTAGTTGGAGGAATCAGTCGCTCCAGATTTACCAACACTGTACTTCCCTCATAAGTCTCAAAATCCCGTATACAACAACACCTGAAAAATATGTACGTACATCGCCTTTGAAGTTACATTTTTACCCCTTTGATATTAACGTCTATTTAGAGGCTTTTTTTTATTTAATTTGTGTGATGATAAGCTGGTGGGTGTATTTTTGTCGGTGTTGCCTTTTGAGTGACGTACGTGATGTCAAAAAAAAAAAAAAAAAAAAAAAAAAAAAAAAAAAAAACATTAATATCGTGTGTTTATGTAACTCATGTTCGTATATTTAGTCGTTAGTTACTCTACGTGACTTGAATTATGATTCACATATTGAGCGAAACGTTATTAGTGCCGTGTATTTGTTTGTCACTTTTCCTACGGGGCAACATAACAGAATAATTTACTTGCCACGGAACCATTACCATTCAATTACGTACCGTATAGACCTCAAGTGAATATTTATTTATTTATGACAGCAAGTGTAAAAGTGATGAGATCCCTTCCATCAGTGAGTGGGGTTTGTCAACCTCATTCTCTTTCATCATAGAAATTACACTTTACTTAAGGGGGTTATTTTGGTCCGGTATATACATGGCCCTCTATAAACACTACAACAAAACGGATCCAATATTCATATATATATATATATATATATACAGAGAGAGAGGGAGGAGATGAGAAAAAGTGAAAAAGTGTTCGGGTTAAGCCACTTTCCTCCCACCATTTTTACTCCTGAGACTGAGTGAGGGAAAGGGATAGAGGTAGAGATAGTGGGAAGGTGGGTGTCAAAGGCAGCTTCAAAGATCATCATCCATTACGTTAGCAATTTTTACATTCTCTTTACCCGTCCATCACACACACATACACACACACACACACACACACACACACCACTCGGGCTTCAGAACTTACTGCTAGCCTACTCCACCTACCTACCCACTAACCCACCCACCCACCCACCCACTTACCTGCCTACCTACCAAAGTGAAGAAAGGGGATTTGTAGGAGTGAGTGATTAGGTATATGTAAAGAGTGGGTGAGTGAGTGAGTAAAACGTTATATCTACAGTGAGTGAATGAGTAAAACGTTTTATGACAGTGAGGGAGTGAAGGAATGAAAGATATATATATTTTTATTTTCTGTGGAGTGAGTAAGTACCAGGGTCTGTTGAGGGTGGTGGGAGTGAGTGAGTAAATTTGCCTATATAGAGAGAGTAAGCGAGGGAGTGAGAGGGTTTAACCAGTGAGTGAGTCTGTTCTCAGCACAAATTGAAGGGATGCTGATTCCTCCAAACTGTCCTATAAATTCTCGTATAGTCGTATATCATAGTATAGAATATAGACTCGCTTACCCCCCCCCCCCCTCTCTCTCTCTCTCTCTCTCTCTCTCTCTCTCTCTCTCTCTCTCTCTCTCTCTCTCTCTCTCTCTCTCTCTCTCTCTCTCTCTCTAATATTCATGTCACCAGGTTTGCCAACACAGTAATTGCAGTTTAGACTCGGAAAAAATTATAGGGAACAAAATCACTGATTAGAATTGGTCATGGCGGACGTGTGTGTGTGTGTGTGTGTGTGTGTGTGTGTGTGTGTGCTGGAGGCTGAGAGAAGAGAAGAGGAGAAGCAGGCAGGCGCTTGGTGGAGCAAAAACGTGGATGATTGGGATGAAGGTCACATTGAGTTGTACACACACACACACACACACACACATACATACACACACACTCACACACACACACACACACACATACATACACACACACTCACACACACACACACACACAAACACACACACACACACACAAATGAACAAATAACTACAACATGTGTGGCAAATGGAAGAAGAATAGAAATTACAGTACAATAATTGAAACATAGACCTACAGACTGATGCAATAAATGAGAAAATATAAACAAAGATAAGACACGTACGATAAAATTAATGAAAGAGACACGAACAAAAAGAAATAAAAACATACGATAAACAGAAGAAAAGGAAGACACTACACAATAAAAAAAAAAAAAAAAAAAAAAAAGCAGCTCCCATAAATAGAAAACCCGAATGAAAGGAAAAATGCGATAAGTGAAATAAAGGAGGCACGTTCCACCATAAGTCTGTTGTTGTTGTTGTTGTTGTTATTACGGTCACTGTGTGTTATCATTACGTTATGTTATGTTATGTTATGGAGGACTGAGGCGGAAGAAACACCCAAGGGAAGAAGAGGGAAAAAAGAAATATATAAAGTAGAGGTTCAATAAATCTGTCTGGCTGGTTTGGGCTGGCTTGTGTGTGTGTGTGTGTGTGTGTGTGTGTGTGTGTGTGTTGACGTGAGGGGATAGGTGTGTAATAAGTGTGGGTGGGAGGGTTGTGTACGTTTCTTGGTGTGTGTGTGTGTGGTGTTGATGGTAGAGGGTGTAGGTTGGGTTGATTCATGTGTTTTGTGTGTGTGTGTGTAGGGATTTTTTTGTGTGAGTGGTAGGGGTAGAGTATATATTATGTAGGGGTGATTTATATGTATGTGTGTGTGTGTGTGTGTGTGTGTGTGTGTGTGTGTGTGTGTGTGTGTGTGTGTGTGTGTGTATACGTATGGTCGGCCAATGTGTGTGTGTGTGTTATTTTTATTTGTTTGTTTACCAGTGTGTGTACGTGCACATGTTTATTCAGCAGGACGTGTGTGCGTGTGTATGGGTATTCATCTTCTGTACATATACCTGAGTGTGTGTCCAATGGCAAAAGTGAAGTGGTCACAGAGAGAGAGAGAGAGAGAGAGAGAGAGAGAGAGAGAGAGAGAGAAAGGTGTGACACTAAGTGCTTTGTTTATTGATGACAACTGTAGCCCAGCCCTAGGAAATGTTTCTATATAAAAAATGAAGGGAGTGTGTGTGTGTGTGTGTGTGTGTGTGTGTGTGTGTGTGTGTGTGTGTGTGTGTGTGTGTGTGTGTGTGTGTGTGTGTGTGTGTGTGTGTGTGTGTGTAGGGGGAAAGCAGGTAGAGGGAGCCAAGGGGTAGTAATTTTGGTGTTATGTGCAGTTATGGTTGTAGTGGTGGTGGTGGTGGTTGTGGGTGTTGGCAAGGTGGAATTGATGGTGGAGTGGAAGGGTGGAGGTGGAGCAGGAGACGGAGGGATAATAGAAGAATAGAATTACCTTTGATTTTACACTAGTTTCTTTTCATTTTACACCACTTATTGTTAATTTTGTTCATCGTGCAACGTAAATTTGAGCTAATGGTAGTAAAATAAGTAGTAGTTAATGTAGTAATACACTTTTAATACATTAGAGAGCCTTGATTTCTCCAAAGTATGTCAGGAAACGTGGAACCGGATGTACAAAAATAATAATGGTGGCCTCTGTGTTGCTTGGAATAGTTTGGAGGAATCAGTTGCTCCACATTTGCCTCCCAACACTGTACAATTGCCAGCACTTATAACTGGTACACGAAAAGAGGATTAACAGCTCTGAATGTACCAGTTATAAGTGCCGGCAACTGTACATACTATCCCCTTAGAGTAGCATCACCAGTGAGTATGTTGTATGTATGTAATGACAACACCAATAACCACAATAACAGTAACCATAACACGAACATATATATGAAATCATGTTATACCATCCCTTTCCAAACCCATCCTCTCCCATCCCAGCCCATTCCATCCTAAATCATCCTCTCTCATCAAAATCCATACCAACCCAACCAAACCCATACCATCCCATCCCAACCCAACCCATCCTAAACCATCCTTTCATATCCCAACCCATCTTCCCCCATCTCATCACATCCCAACCCAACCTATCCCATCCCAACCCAACCAATCGCATCCTAAACCATGCTATTAAATCCTAAACCATCCCATCCCAACCTAACCCATACTATCCCATCCCAACCCAACCCAACCCAACCAATCCCATCCTAAACCATGCTATTAAATCCTAAACCATCCCATCTCAGTCGTGGCCAACTTGTGTCATTAGAGGCCACACGACTGATGAGTGAAAGGCTTCCCATTACTACCACATATCGAATCCCCTCCCCCTCCCACTCATTGACGGAGAGAGAGAGAGAGAGAGAGAGAGAGAGGGAGAGAGAGAGAGAGAGGAGCAGCAGCAAAGGTGGGACTGTAGTGAGTAAAAGATGGGATGATAATAATAATGAGAGAGAGAGAGAGAGAGAGAGAGAGAGAGAGAGAGAGAGAGGAGCAAAGGTGGGACTGTAGTGAATAAAAGGTGGGATAATAATAATAATGAGAGGAGGGAGACGGGTGGGATTCGGAAGAAAATAAAGGGAAGAGGAAGAAGAAAAAGAAATTGATTTTGAAATGTTAAGGGGGTTGGGTCGGGTCGGGTCTGGTTGGGTCGGGTCGGGTCGGGTCTGGTTGGGTCGGATCGGATCGGGTCTGGTTGGGTCTGGTCGGGCTGGGTTGGGTCGGGTCGGGTCAGGTCAGGTTGGGTGGCATTATAGCACAATGCTTAATGCCAGACTTGCCTGCTTTATGAGGGATTACAATAGTGGTGGGATTACTGGGAGGGACGGTGGGGGATTACTGCATGGGTGTACAACACGACACGATGGGCCATCACGGGAACACACACACACACACACACACACACACACACACATCTGCAATAAACTAATAGACAAAGGAAAAGTACTCCATGCAATATTGGAGATCTTTTAATATGTACACTGGTAACATGTGTACATTTCTTACTACTACTACTACTACACACACACAATTACACACACACACACACACACAAAGACCCTTCATCGTACATCACTTATATATACCTAGACACTGAGTACATAAAGGTGATGATGAAGATGTTGTTGTTGTTGTCATTACCTCGAGTCACGATACCATACACACATTGTTGTTGTTGTTGTTGTAATGAGCAACACGTGCACAACAACAACAACAACAACACCACACACGTAAAAACATACACGCTATACCATACACACGATACCATACACACATTGTTATTATTGTTGTTGTTGTTGTTGTTGTTGTTGTTGTGGTAAAGGGCAACACGTGCACAAAACCACAACACAAGCGTAAAGAGGCGTTACTATATTTTTATTTCCGTCACTTTTGGTGGGCTGTTTCCCCCAAAGGTGTGCCAGACGTAAACAAATATCAGCTGAACCTAAAGTCGGTCTCTTTCTGTGTGTGTGTGTGTGTGTGTGTGTGTGTGTGTGTGTGTGTGTGTGTTCAGTCTCTTTCCTGGAACTTCACTTGTTAATATACATATACTTACATCGCTCCATATACGGTACATAATATTATACACATCACTGAATACACACACACACACACACACACACACACACACACATACATATTATTAATTATCACATACGAGTCCACACGTCATGACATAATGTACACCATCATTCACACACACACACACACACGCACACACAGATGAACGTACACTCACACACGCACACACACGAACACAAAAGACCAAACACCCACGCCACCACACATACACATACACATACATACACACACACATACACTTGAATCAATATGCACAAAGAAACAAACACACGTAACCAAGGAACAAACACACCAACAACTATACATACATACATACATACAAACAGTCATACAAATTAAGAACAATATCCCCAAAGGGAGATCAAATGGTGAGCTGTGGAAGGGAGGAAATGATGCTGGAGAGAGGGGAAGGGAGGGGAGAAAATGATACTGTGGAGGGAGGGAGTGGGGTGTGGAGAGGGGAGGAAAGGAACAAGTGGAAGAGAGAGAGGAATGGGTGGTGTTAAGGTGAGTGGGCTAGGTGAGGAGAGGGGAAGGGAACGGAGGGGATGAGAGGAGAGGGGAAGGGAAGGGGAACGGAGGGGATGAGAGGAGAGGGAAGGAGAAAGGAGAGAGGGAGGGTTAGTATGTAAAATTAATGATGGTGGAGTGGGGAGGGGAGAGAAGAAGAGGAAGGGAAGAGAGAAAAAGGAGAGATAAGAGGAGGGAGGAGAGTGGGGGTATGTAGGAAGGAGTAAAAGAAATGAAAAATACAGAATAAAAGGGAAAGAGAAGAGATGACAGGATAAAGAAAACAACACAGAACAAGTGGAAGGAAGTGAAAGAGGAGAGGAGAGAAGAGAAGAGGGTGAGGAGAGGAGAAGCAAGAGAGATTTTTTTTTTTTTTTTTTTTCAAGGGGAAAGGAAAAGTGCCTAGGGATTAGTGGTAAGAGCCAGAGGAATTGGAAGGAGTGGAGTGGACACGAGGGAAGAGGAGTGGGGAGGGGAGAGATTACATGGAGGAGCAGGAAGGAGGAAGGAAAAACTGGGGGGAGGGGTGAGCTTCGAGTGGGGAGGAGGTAAGGGGAGTGAGTGAGTGAGTGAGTGAGTTGGAGAGAGGTTAGGAGGAGTGTAGTAAGAAATGAGAGTTGAGAAATGAGGATATGGAAGAAAGGAAGGAGAGAGGAAAGAGATATATAAGCGGAAAAGATGAAAAATAAATTAGTAAAACAGAATATAGAAAGGGAAAGATGAGTATAGTGATAAACGGATGAAGAGAGGGAAGAAAAAGAAATGAACAAGGGGTAAGAAGAGAAGAAGGGAGAAATGAGAGAGGAAAATTGAGGAATTTAATGTTAGAATTAGTATGGAAGGAGATAGGGGAGGAAGGGAGAGTTTTTAATGAGATGAGGGAGGGAAGGAGATAATGGAGGCATCAGGGAGGAAAGTGAGGAAGATGATGCGGGGAGGTATATGAAGGAAGGGAGGGAGAGAGGGAGGGAGGGGATTTGCAAGGGAGGAGGGAGAGGGAGGAGATTTGCAAGGGAGGAGGGAGAGAGAGAGGGAGGGAATTTGCAAAGGAGGAGAGAAAGAGGGAGGGAAAAAAATTAGATGGGGATGGCAAAGAAGGAAAGTAGGAAGCAAGGATAGTTTGGTAGGAGGGTGAGGGAGAAGAGGAAGGGGAAAAAGTAAAGGGGAATGAGATAGAGCAAGGATAGACGCACGAATGGCGTATGGGGAATCATAATAAAGAACAAGGAAGGGGAAGAGAGAGGGAGGGAACGAGAGCAGAAAGAAGCACGAGACACGCCCATATCATTGTACAACACAACACAACACAACACAACACGTCTCAGTACTTCCCTCCAACACGAAACTTTACACAACTCAATACACACACACACACACACTCACACATACATATTATTAATTATCACATACTTCAACACTTGTATGACACTCGTCTAACACTCCCAACCCCTCACTTAACACTACACAACAACAACACAACACGTCTTAGTACTCCCCTCCAACACTAAACTCAACACTCAGCATTACACAACACTTCAGAGCTTGTATGACTCTCGCTCATCACAACAATACCATACAAACCATACAATGTAACACTCACTGACACGCCCACGTCATAACGCAACACAACCTTATACAACACTTCCTTGTTGCCCCAGCCAGCTCTTCATGCAACACAGTGCAACATGAATACACATATAAAGTACAACCACTCTCTCACATAAGCCCACATCATAAGGCAACACAACACACAACAGTATATCATTCCCAGTAACTTAAATCCCTTGACCCAACACTTCAAAACTCAACACAAACAACACAAGGACAGGACAGTTCACAGTCCCAGACGCACTCATAAACTAACACGAATCAACACAACAAAAATACACACACACACAACAGAAGAAAACAACCCCCTTAACTCAAACACAACACAACACAAACGTAAAACTGCCGAACCACTGCAAGACACGCCCCTAAAACCACACTACAACACAACACAACACATCACATACAGACATCTTGCCTCAACACAGATAATCTCCCTTCAACACATAAACACACCAAAGCATAACACTAGCAATACAAGGCAACAAATCCAGCACCTCAACCCAGAGAGACACGCCCCAACCACAACACAACAACACAGATAAACCCACAGAACACAAAACAGACACACATCAACACAAAAAAACAACGACCCTACCATTCCCACACACTCGTCGGACCCCCTTGACACAACACAATAAACACAGCATAATAATAATAACAATAATAATAATAATAAAACAGTATAGCACTCTGTAAAATAAAACAGTACCATTCCCAGACTCGTCCCCCTCCTTGACAGAAAAAAAGAGAAAAAAAAAACAATAAACACAGCATAATAATAAGAATATAGTATAGCAGTAAAACAGAGCAAAACACAAACAGACACAAAAGCCGCAGTACCACACCACCACACCAAACCAGACAGACACACCCGTAAAGCCACGAAGTCACACAAATTACATTACAATATCACTAACCTGTATGACTATGTATCCAGACTAGAGAGATACCCCTTCGCTACTCTTCACCACGTCATCATCCTCATCATCCTCTTACTTATCCACGGAGAAGAGGGATGGATGGATAGATAGAGGTGACTTGCTTGGGATAATAGTGAATAGATATATTAGTTAGTCCCCGCGGTCGGTCATTCACAGTGGGAGGGATCGAGAGCGGCGTACACCCTCCCTCGACGACGTTGGTTTTATCACTGACGCTACGAGTGAACCACCAACCAACCCAAGACCTAGTACTAGAGAGAGGGAGGGAGGGCCATCATATACTCACTCTCTCTCTCTCAGCCAGCGCGGGAGTTTTCGAGAGGCGGGAGGGAGGTTAGGAAGGGAAGAGCTCAGTAGGCAGGGTTACCAGTTGGTCATCTTCCAGCCCGAAACATAGCCGACTCCTCCTTGACGGTCAAAAGTATAGCATAGAAATAAATAAACACATTGCTTTGATTAATTAACTACATTTATATTTTAGATTTACTGTAAAGATGAAAGACGTAGCTGTGGTTGTTATTGTTGTTGTTTATTGATAATTTTTCAACTCACGTGTGCCCATATCCTTGTTCTAAAAAGCAGCCCAAGGTGGCGTGTTAACTGTGCTATTGGCTACACTGGCAGGAAAGGAGAGCCATAACACCGGACCACAATATTACGAACTGTATACTGGCTCGGAGCTATGTGCCGTGATAGGCTGGTCGTGAGTATGGTGCCGAGTCAGTATACAGTTGGTAAATATGGCATCTGGTGGTGAACAAGTTATAGTAGTGTGGAAGGATACTATAAGTGTTAAGGGGATAGTATACTTTGGATAGATTGGAGAGCCTCATCAATTCCTCCAAAGTATGCCAGGAAACAGACTCAGATATGAAGAAAAGTAATGGTATCCTGTTGCCTGGACTAGTTTGGAGGAATCATTTGCCTCCAGATTTACCACTACCCAAAACAATGTGCTATGTACTGTACCTCCTTTACTACTCTACGCTTCTTGCCTCACATTTTCCAGAATCCTTTCACGGTACAGGGAATGGAGACTTACTAATCTTTTCTAAGGAGAGAGACATTGAAGTCATGGTAATTTAGAATGGTTTAATATAGAATAGTTCAATTTAGAATGTTTTTATATTTAGAATGGTTTAAGCTAATGGTGCATCTTTCTATTTCAATATTCATAAACGTATTCTGAAAAAGTATATAATGTAAACTTCAGTAAATGGAGTTCACAAGTATACATAGATAGATAGATACATACATACAGTACATACAACACTTTGATCACACACACACACACACACACACACACACACACACACACACACACACACACATACACACACACACCACGTTTACTCTGACAACATGAAACCTGCTTTACTCTCGTTCTTGTACTTTTTATTTACCAGACAGTTTTTTTGGGACTAAGATCAAAGGAAACTGATTAGATAGTAAGCATACCAGTTAAAAAAAAGACCTTATATATAGAGAGAATAGACATTATGCATATAGTGATAGGAATTGTTTACTATGTAGCCATACAGCTGTTTGTTTCTCCATGCAGTCCTTAATACCAGTTAATACCAGTCCTCAATAAAACCAGTTAATACCAGTCCTTAATACCAGTTAATTCCAGTCCTCAATAAAACCAGTTAATTCCAGTTCTCAATACCAGTTAATACCAGTTCTCAATACCAGTTAATACCAGTCCTTAATACCAGTTAATACCAGTTAATTCCAGTCCTCAATACCAGTTAATTCCAGTCCTCAATACCAGTTAATTCCAGTCCTTAATACCAGTTAATACCAGTCCTTAATACTAGTTAATTCCAGTCCTTAATACCAGTCCTCAATACCAGTTAATACCAGTCCTCAATACCAGTTAATACCAGTCCTCAATACTAGTTAATACCAGTCCTTAATACCAGTTAATACCAGTCCTCAATACCAGTTAATACCAGTCCTCAATACCAGTTAATTCCAGTCCTCAATACCAGTTAATTCCAGTCCTCAATACCAGTTAATTCCAGTCCTTAATACCAGTTAATTCCAGTCCTTAATACCAGTTAATACCAGTCCTCAATAAACCAGTTAATTCCAGTCCTTAATACCAGTTAATACCAGTCCTCAATACCAGTTAATACCAGTCCTTAATACCAGTTAATTCCAGTCCTTAATACCAGTTAATACCAGTCCTTAATACCAGTTAATACCAGTCCTCAATACCAGTTAATTCCAGTCCTTAATAACAGTTAATACCAGTCCTCAATAACAGTTAATACCAGTCCTTAATACCAGTTAATACTAGTCCTCAATAAAACCAGTTAATACCAGTCCTCAATACCAGTTAATACCAATCCTCAATAAGATACCAGTTACCAGATAAAACCAGTTATAACCAGTTTCTTGTATAAAACATTTGGTTACCGGGATATAGATAAAAGTGTGGTAAGATCAGAAAGTACACATATCATTACCCAGGATATGGACCACCGGTTGTCTGTGTCCGTGCCTTCCTACGTACTGTACACACCTCCCTGTCTGTTTCCGTGCCTTCCTACGTACTGTACATGCACACCTCCCTGTCTCCGTACACACCTCTCTGTCACCGTGCATGCCTCCGTACACACCTTCCTATCTCCGTGCTTGCCTGCCTTCATGCTTACGTGTGCATACTTGCGTGTCCAGAAGGTTTTATCATTTATTTAAGAACACGGTGGACCACATGCGCTCGTCGACTGCGTGTATTGATTGTGTTTGTGAGGGTATGCGCGGGAGATTGACCTGAGTCCGTCCGTGTGTGCGTGTGTGTGTGTGTGTGCTTGCGTGTGTATCCAGCATAATGAGTGAGTGCATGCATGTGCCGGAGGAGGGTGTGTGTGGGTGGGGGTGTGGGTGGGGGGCGAGTGCTTGGAGGATGTGTTGGGGGGGGGGGGGCCTGCATGGGGGTGGTGGGTGCATGAGCTTTTAGGGGTTGGGGGGGGGGGGGTACATGCGTGACGTTTGATGGTATAGTACAGTTGGTGACATAAGTTTGTGTACGCTTAGAAATAACTGAAACAGGTACCGTATCTGAGTATAATTATGTATGTACTCTGGTTTTTATGCAAGTGTTATTTTTTTATATATTATTTTATATTATTTTATATTTTACATATGTAGATCTAATACTTAACTTTGATATATATATAGGTGTTTCATTCAGCTCTCTACACTTTATATATGAAAGGTTTATAAGGTCCCCTCCCTTCCCCTTGTGTGTGTGTGTGTGTGTTGAAACTTATGCCCTCAACTGTACATACATACATACATACATACATGGCATTTGAAGTGAGTGAGGGAGAGTATACCTGTATGTATGTGTGTGTGTGTAGGTTGTAGTACAGGTAACATGACTGTGTGGTTTTGTGTAGCCTCTGTACAGTCATGGTCAATAATTCTGCAACACCTTCCAATGAGATGGCTTCGAAAAATGATCCGAAACTATAGCTGTTGGTCTCTGCAATATTGGTTCATAAGATTGAAATAAAATGGCTCGCTTTTTTTTACCAGGTTGCAGGACTTTTGACCATGACTGTACAATGCAAGAAAACAAATAATCCCCTATTCGTATACTGAGGTGGTCTGTTTCATAGCTCAGTGTGGTGGAGGAATTAATTAGGTGTATATAGCCCCTCCATCCATTTCACCCAAAGCACATGCATGACCCCCTTAAGGACCCTGTGATCGTGTATGAAAATTGGTGGCTTCTGATTCCTCCTGACTATGCCACGAAACTATGTATGCAAGCTCCTTCCAAATATGTGTGTGTGTGTGTGTGTGTGTGTGTGTGTGTGTGTGTGTGTGTGTGTGTGTGTGTTTCGTGGCAGTATTTGAAGGACTCGTTTACCTCCAATTTTCTGACTGCATCATAGGGTCCCTTAAGGTGGTATAATTCATTTTTGGTACATTGGAGTGCCTTGATTCCTCCAAAGTATGCTAGAAAACAGGACCAGAAAAAGTAAAAATAATGGTGTTCTGTTGCTTGAAATAATTTGGAGGATTCAGTTGCTCCAGATTTACCAACACAAAACTTCCCCCTTAAACACACACACACACACACACACACACACACACACAGATCAACACACACACACACACACACACACACACACACACACACACACACACACTCGCATAGGTTAGTACAGATTACCATGGTGTGTGAAAGTATATTATAGTGTCTCCCTTGTCCCTCTCTGTCTTGTCACTCTCTGGTTTCTTTCTAATCAATACGTGACCATTATTATTATTCCTGGGGACTTCATGCATTGTGGTTCATTCCTTAACACAATGTCGATTTTTGCCGCCAGCCAGGAGGTTATGTATATTATTATTATTATTTTATTTTTGTTTATTATTATTATTATTATTATTATTATTATTATTATTATTATTATTATTATTATTATTATTATTATTATTATTATTATTATTATTATTATATTTTTCTGTTTTTATTTTATTTACTTTTTTTTTTTTTTTTTTTTTTGCCAATCTCTTTTCACTTTTTCTATTCCTATTTCCCAAAACATTTTCATTCCCTAGGCCAGGGAATATTTTTTGCTTGTTTACTGTTTGTCAGCAGATTTCTACATTAAGTTATGTTTGGATTTCCAAATTTTTTTAATTAAATAGGAGGGAACAAGTTTATTCTCCGTTTCCTTAAACATTTGGTGAAGAAAAGTGTCTTGTGTTTGCCAGAGTAAAGTTACTCTTTATATATTGTCACCTTCCAGATGAGGTACCGTCAAAGTACCCCTTGTTTCATCTTTATATTACCTTGATGTTTCTTCATTTTTCTTCCTTCCTCTTTCCAGGTTCGAAGATATATTGATAGTTTTCCCCTATCCCTTTGCTTATGTTGCATTAATGATTATTCACTTCCCTTCCTTCCTCTTTCCAGTTTGAAAAAATAATGTTAGTTTTCTCCTATCCCTTTGTTTATGTTGCTTTAATGTTTCTTCATTTTCCTTCCTTCCTCTTTCCAGGTTCAAAGAAATATTGTCAGTTTTCCCCTATGCCTTTGTTTATGTTGCTTTAAGGATTCTTCACTTCCCTTCCTTCCTCTTTCCTTTCCAGTTTGAAAAGATATTGTTAGTTATCCCCTATCCCTTTGTTTATTTTGCTTTAATGATTCTTCTTCCCTTCCTTCCTCTTTCCAGTTTGCAATCAAGGGCCATGGAGTTGATGGGGTTAATAGTAGGAGTGGGTGGAGTTGTAGCAGCGTGGTGGTTGAGGTTGAGGTGCCCGGGGCTCGTGGCAGCAACAGATGTGATACACGTGCTGGCTGGCTGGCTGGCTGGCTGGCTGGCTGGTGAGGGTCGGTGTGCAGATGTTGTTGCAAAGGTGGGTTAGTTGGTCCTCCTTCATATATAAAAAAAAAAAAACACACACACACACACGCATTCACTTGCATTAGTATTTTTTGCAAAGGTGGGTTACTTGGTGGTCCTCCTTCATAAAATAAAACACGCATACATTCATTCACTTGCATCAGTATATATATATATATATATATATATATATATATATATATATATATATATATATATATATATATATATATATATATATATATATATATATATATATATATATTACCACTCCTATTTACTAACTTACATATTAAATCTATAAAAAAATACGCATATACTTATTCACTTGCATCAGTATATAATATATAGTACCACACCTATTTACTAACTTTCAAATTAAATCTATATATATATTTTCACTGCAACCATGTACTCACTAACAAAGTTATAAAGTTATATGTTTGTTCACCTGCAAGTGTTCTTCTACAAAACTTGCATATTGTGTGTGACCCATGCATGACCTTTGCTATATACTTCCACACTACAGTACATATATAGAAAACGTGTGTGTGTGTGTGTGTGTGTGTGTGTGTGTGTGTTCAATCTAAGTTAAGTTGATCCATTTTTCAACTGCTGATAATATGTGAAGTGGGATAAACTATGCAATCACATGTACGTAAATCTACACACACACACACACACACACACACACACACACACACACACACACACACACACACACACACACACACACACACACACACACTCGCCTGCCAGATGTCCAGCATGTACACCTCAAGACTCCGTGCACACTACTACTGTACGTTTGAACTCACTATCACGCTAAAACCTCATAATTTGTGGCCAGGATTACGGTTTGATTCCTTCCTTCCTTCCTTTCTTCAGTCTTTTTTCCTTCCTTTCTTCCTTCTCCTGTCTTCCTTCCTTCCTTCTTTTGTCTTTTTTTCTTCCTTTCTTCCTTTCTTCCTTCTCCTGTCTTCATTCCTTCCTTTCTTTTGTCTTTTTTTCTTCCTTTCTTCCTTCTCCTGTCTTTTTTTCTTCCTTCTCCTGTCTTCCTTCCTTCCTTCTCCTGTCTTTTTTTCTTCCTTCTCCTGTCTTCCTTCCTTCCTTTCTTCTGTCTTGATTCTTCCTTTCTTCTGTCTTCCTTCCTTCCTTTCTTCCTTCTCCTGTTTTCCTTCCTTCCTTCTCCTGTCTTTTTTCTTCCTTCTTTCCTTCTCCTGTTTTCCTTCCTTCCTTCTCCTGTCTTCCTTCCTTCCTTCTCCTGTCTTCCTTCCTTCCTTCTCCTGTCTTTTTTCTTCCTTCCTTCCTTCCTTCCTTCCTTTCTTTTGGTACATTAGAGCGCCTTGATTCCTCCACAGGATGCCTGGAAACTGGAATAGCTCGGAGGAATCAGTTGCTCCAGATTTACGAACACTTTACACACACACACACACACACACGCACACACACACACACACTTTTATAATTATATACTCCTACACGTAATAATTTTGTTGCACACATTAACAAACATACGCATATGTTTTTCATACTCAAGTATACACACAACATGCTGATATACACACACTCAGGACATTCCACCTATCACTTCACACACACACACACACACACACACACACACACACACACACACACACACACACACACACACTTGATGATGAAAGTGTAAACAAATTAGACAGCTAAACCCCAACAGATTCTGTCTATGTGTACCATTACTATCCTATACTACTACTATCCCTACCACTACCACTAATATCCTACCACTATTATCCTACCACTACCACCCCTTCCACGAATATCCTACCACTACTACTAATATCCTCCAACTACCACTATCACCCCAACCACTACTACTATCCTACCACTACCACACTTACTATTCTACCACTATCATCCCTACTATTCTACCAATAACTCATAGTTCTAATTTAATTCAATTAAAAGTTTAAAACAGATTAACTTAATTCATATACCAATTAACAATATCCTTAAAAACTAAATCACTTATTAACTCAATCTAAAAGCCAATTCCAATTAGCAACATCTTTTAGACAAATCAATTTCTAACTTAATTTATAAACCTTTCCCAATTAACAAATCCTCTAAATCTAAATCAGTTAGTATACTTCAATTTACAAACCAGGTTTAAACCAGGTAAGAACACAAATCCCTGAGAGGAAGGATAAGAAGGAGGCTGCATGGTCATATACGAAGAGGGAGACAAAAAATAAGCATAAGTGATTTTCGAGAATCAGCAAATTTAGTGATATTCGAAAATCAGCGAATTTAGTTATTTTCAAATATATGTGAATTAGGTGATTTTCGAGAATCAACGAATTAAATGAGTATCGAAAACTATAATTTTAAGTGATTTTAAAAAATGATCAAATTAAGTAATTTTCAAAAATCACCGAATCAATCTGTGGTGTTTTGGGGTGTGTGTCTCTGCCCCCCCCCCCCTTACCTCTCTCCTCCACCACTTCCTTACCTCCCCTCCCTCTCCTCCTCTATTCCACCCCTCCCTTTCCTTCTCCAATACCACCTGTCCCTCTCCCTCTTCACCTCCCCCTTCACCTTAACACCCCTCCCCTGCCCCCAACCCCCCCATATGTTGGTAGTGGCCATATGGTGGTGGTGGTGGTGGTAGTGGTGATGTTAGTTGGTGTGGGGGTGATGTTAGTGGTGGTGGTGGTGATGGTGGTGGTTGTAGTAGTAGTGATGGTGGGTAAGTGTGGTTTTGGTAGTTGTGGTGATGATGATTTAGTGTGGTGTTGGTGGTGGTGATAGTGGTGGTATAATAGTAGCATTGACGTAAAGTGTTGATAGTGGTGGTGAAGTTGATCTAGTAAAGTGATGATGATTATGGTGATGATAATGAGGAGAAGGAGAAGAAAAAAGATAGTGATGAAGGTAAAGCCAGGAATGAGATTTAAAAGAAAACAGAACCAAAAATATAATAATAATAATAATAATAATAATAATAAATAAAAAGGTGGAAGTTTGTATGGTGGTGAGTGGAGTGGTGTGGCTGGTGGGTGTGTAAAGGTGAGATGAGTGGAAAATGGTAATGGGTGGAGGAGGGACGAAGGGTGGCTCGTGTCCAAGAAAAAAAAAAGGAAATAAAAAAACAACAATAATTGGAATCGTCGCCTTCTGCTGCCCGCATGCATACTCACCATCTGTCCCTTCTAATTCCTGCCTTCCTATTGGTTGTTTTGGCCGGGTGTACTGTGATGTCATGAGATCTACGCGCCCTCATTGGTCCCTGTTGCCACCCCACGTGTTTGGGTTGTGACGTCACGGGATTCTTGTGTTTTCATTGGCTGATGTTGCCGGGTGTACTGTGACGTCATGACATCTCCGCGCCCTCATTGGTCCTTGTTGCCACCCCACGTGTTTGGGTTGTGACGTCACGGGATTCTTGCGTTCTCATTGGCTGATGTTGCCGGGTGTGCTTGTGACGTCACGAGATACCTTCGTTCCTATTGGCTACAGACCGCCGGACAGCTGTACATAATTTATATATCGAGATTATTCCATTTTTTTTTCCCTCTTCCTTCTTCGTGTCTGTGTATCTTTCTTTCTTCCTGCCTCTTCAGTGTGGTGGGCACGGGTACACAATTATCTTTACCATAGTTCGATTTTTTCCTCAATCAAGTTCCTTCTTTATTTTTTCACCCATGATAAAATTGTTAACTGTACAAATAATAATAATAATAATAATAATCTCACCTGAAGCTATAAGATACTGTCTGCAGGTTATTAATTCCTTCACAACTAAAGACCAAAAAATACCCACGAGCCTATTGCTGTTTGTTTCCTTTCTTTATTCCCTCTTCCTTTTTTCCTTTCTATTTCTTTCTGTCCTCGTACTGTACTGAAGGGGGTGCGGGAGTAAGGGGACAGGCTTGGGAGGGGGGGGGAGGCTTGGGGGGTACGGGAATAGGGGGACAGGCTTGGGGGGGGGCTTGGGGGGTACGGGAATAGGGGGACAGGCTTGGGGGGGGGGGTAGAAAGCCTGTCCCCTATTCTCGCCCTTCATTACTTGTCTACTTCTTTAATAACACGTTCCTTCCTTCTTGTTCTACCTCTTCCCTCCCTCCCTATTCCTCAGTATTTATAAATTAACTTTGTCCCTCTTCATTCTTCTCCTAATGGCATCAATAAATTAATCATTAATCTTCATTCTTCTTCATGTCGAGCCTAGAAGCAAAGCAGTAAATGTGTCTTCACCTACCCCTTTCTTTCATTATTATTCACTGGGATTATTTTTTCCCGTAAAGAACCATTTCCAGAAACAATTGTGTGCCACGTAACACCAATAAATTCTATCATATACAGACATGTGAAAAACGGGAGTGTAGCGCCGTTAAAAAGACCAACGTCAATGCTTAGAAGACGACAACGTAAACAGTGTTGCTTGGTTACTTACTACTTGTTACTTGTTGTTAGATATTTTATGCCCCTTTTCCCTCAATATTATTTAACACTATAATCACTTCTATTGTTCATATTATCATCCATGTCGTAACCAGCGAACTCAAGATAATTATGTTTTCAATCTTTTCTTTAAAAATTAATTGGAATCATCACTAATCCGGACATTTCTTAAAAACTACTTAAAAATTTCTTTAAATATTCTTTGTGTCATTTATCAAAACTTAGCATTATCATAACTACATTGAAAAAACCACCTCGTAGAATTGAGTCTATGCTATTCAGTATCCGTTTTCTGTGCTACTTTTGATTTTCTGAAGTTCCTCTTGCATAACTGAACAAAACTTCACGTCATTTGCCACATGCTCAAAATAACTCTTCTTAAACCTCATACAGCTTATATATTTCTTCTCAGTAGACGTACAATGCCTCGTGTTATGGGTACCAGCACACTTAGCACAGAATTATTAGACAGAATAGAGTGGAGTGGGTTACAATGTTGACGAGTACTAAAACAAACGTAATAAGTGAGGGAAAATAAACTGTGTATTGGATGAAAATGAGAGAAAACGTAAAACTAAAAGGGCGTTCTATAGTAAATAAATTGCACGACCTATTTACTATTAATAATTTCCCACCATGAATCAAATAACTTCATGATGACCTTTACCTTTAACGTTCCCCAGAGAGTTGGGGCCTGTACGTACTAAAAGTAAATAAAGAACTAAACAAGAATAAACTATATAGCCCCCCCCCCCCCCTTATGGTATAATTAATGGCTTAGGTTAAATGACCAATACAGCCTTCCTTGATTCTGCTTGTCTCATGGTGGAGCTCAGAGTCTTAAAACATAATTATATCCTTTAACTCCTAAGTAATAATAAGTTATGTATCAAATAATATCCTTAGTAACCAAACATAATTATATCCTTTAACTCCAACAACAACTCCTAAGTAGTAATAAGTTATGTATCAAATAATATCCTTAATAACCCCGAGAGGAATTTATATTATGAAAGCAAGCAGATTGAAACTACCCAAAGTCCCAAACCAACCACGTAACAAAGTAGGCTACCACCTTGGCAATCCTAAACACAAGCCTAATACTGTTTGTAGTCTTTTGTCATCCTTTGGTGGAGTTATTATTGTGTTTCATAGTGAGGTGCTTTATTAGTGTGAGTGGATGTTGCTTTAGTTAGATAATATACACAAATTATTTATATCGATCTAATTCGACTGTTTGTGCAAATAATAATTAATGAAAGAATTGCTGTGTCCATGTTCCAAGAATCCCATTGGTGGATTGGCAGAGTGAGTTGCCATTCAGAATAATATTAGTAATGGTGGATAATTATGTCTTTGGATATATATGCATACTTAATTAATTTAGAACATTTATATAATTTCAGTGTATCCAAATAATTGGAAGTTAATGTAAGAATTATAGGCAGTGTCTCACGATACCATAGCATAATTTGTTATAATTATCACCGTTGGCAGGTGTGTGTGGTCACGTGATGAGAGGGAGGGGGGTGTATCGGGGGTAACCAAGGTGATGGCTGGACTTGCCCGTCACTGCCGGCTTTTAGTCTGACAGTTCTACCCTTGACGTTTGGATATCGCTTCTCTGTGTTGCTTCAGTAATTGGTAAGTATATTGGAAGTTACTCTTAGGTGTCTTAACATAACTGTTGATCCACATTTTAGGAACCTGTGATAGATATTTGTAGGTTTCCTCTTCAAGATTGTGTTTAGTTCAAGTTCAAGTTTAGGGTCCCGCAGAGGGCCGCTCATGGGCGGCATAATATGCGGGGGATTTAGGGATCCAGGGCAGGATTAGGAAGAGGGTTAGGATAAGGGTGGATTGGGTCAGGGACTGTGGGTTGAGGATTAGGATTGGGGAGGTAATGATTGGTGATTCTATTTCTAAACGTGTAAAGAGTGGGGCTATTAACTACGTGAGATGGGAGATGATTCCACTCTTGGATGCTGCGGGGAAAGAATGAGTGCCTAAATATATCAGTGCTTGTCTGGTATGTATGGTATTTTAAGTTGTGGCTACCTCTAGTGGATCGTATACTTGTAGGGTGTAGATATGTGTCTTTGTCTATGTCAACTAACTTGTTTGTGATTTTGTATATCATCTGTTGTCTGTGTATCTGTCTTCGTGTTACTAATGGGTCTAGTTTTGTGTCTTGTTTAAGTAAAGTGACTTGATGTATTGTGTCTGTAATCACGTCTGGCCCATCTTGCAGTCTTGTTTTGTATGGACTCTAATTTATTGATATTATTGTAAGTGTGTGGGTCCCAGACGGTGTCGCAATAATCTAAATGTGGCCGAACGAAAGTGTTATATGCAATAATTTTGGTGTCTGTGTTACACCTGCTGAGGTTCCTGCGCAAGAACCCCAGGACCCTACTAGCTTTGGCCCTGATGCTACCTATGTGTGTGTTCCACCTCATGTCCGCTGAGATGTGGACGCCCAAGTATTTGTGGGAAGTGACTGTGTTGAGGTTGGTGTTGTGTAATTGGTATGTATATGGAATGACATTATGGGCACGGGTAAAACGGATGTGATGGCATTTGTCTGGTCTAAATGTCATCTGCCACTTGACTTCCCAGTCTTCAAGTGCAGTTAGGTCGTCCTGTAGTCGAAGGCAGTCATTCCTATCTTTAATTGGTCTGTAAACTAAGCTATCGTCTGCAAAGTGTCTAGTGGTAGAGGAAAGTGAAAGTGGGAGGTCATTAATGTATGAAAGGAAGAAAAGGGGACCCAGGACAGTGCCCTGGGGTACCCCAGAGGTCACAGGAACAGATGGAGACTGACTACCGTCAAGAACTACACGTTGCTTTCTGGTAGTCAAGAACGTTCTAATCCAGTGTAGAAGTTGTCCCTGTATGCCATAGAATTCTAATTTGTGTAGTAGTCTTTGGTGAGGGACTTTGTCGAAGGCTTTGGCAAAGTCTAATACTATGGCGTCAACCTGTCTAATTTTTGTGTCATTGAGGGACTACAAGATGTCATGAATAGTTACCAGTAGCTGCGTCTCACACGAGCGTTTAGGCTGAAAACCGTGTTGATTGTCAGTTAGTATATTTTGCCTATCAAAGTGGTCCATTATGTCTATAAATAATGTGTTCTAAAATTTTGCAGGGGACTTAGATAAGTGAAATAGGTCTATAATTAATGGGAAGGGTTCTGTCTCCGGATTTAAAAATTGGGGTCACATTTGCCAAAAGCCAGTCTTGGGGGAGTTCACCGGTCTGTAAAGTCTGAGAATATAACCTGCAGGACAGGGGCAAGAACGCTAGCGTTAGCCCTCAATATCCTGCAGGGTATATTGTCTGGTCCAGTCGCTTTGTGTATGTCTACCTCAGATAAGAGTTTCTCAATTCCTTGGGTGTTTATATGAATGGGAGGGATAGGTGGGTGTGATGGTGTTGGCATGTCTGGTAAGTGTTCATGTTCATGGGTAAAAACGGACTGGAATTGTGTGTTAAGGGCGTTGGCTTTGTCATGTGGGTGTGTAACCAAGGAATTGTTGTGTAGTAATGCTGTAATACCGGTCGAGTCTTGTTTGCGTGCTTTAAAAAAGCTGAAGAATTTTTTGTGGTTTTGTGTGTTGTCTGCGAGGAAAGTGGATGTGTATTTAGTTTCTGCTTGTTTAGTTTCTTTCTGTAGTGTTTTCTGTATATTTTTGTATTCTAACCAGTGTTCTGTATCGTTGTATCGTTTTGCTCTGTTGTATGCCTTTACCTTGTTTCTGTGTAGTCTCTTTAATTGTCTATTGTACCATGGTAATGACCGGTTATGTGTGATGGTTTTCGTGGGTATGTGCTTGTCCATTGTGTCACGTATAAAGTCTCGAAGTCTGGTCCAGTTTGTTTCCACAGAACTGGCCATTGGGTCTGAGTCAAGGAACGAGTCACGAAATTCAACTAAGTCTTGGGTAATGCCATCCATGTCAGCTCTGTTGTACATGTAAATTGTCCTGGGTAATTGTTTTTGTGTTGTTGGCTTGATGTTTGCGTCAATGAGTACCATCTTATGGTCACTAAGACCAGGTAGTACTGATGTCCGTGTAATTAAGGAAATGTTGTTTGTGAGAAATAAGTCTAGTATGTTGGATGTGACCCCGTGTCTTATGTTAGGATTATGTCTTTCTACACTGACTCAAGGCCTTGAATTTAACTAAAAAGGATATAAAAATTTTAAAAGATGATAAAATACACTAAAAAAAAGAACTGTATTATTAAAAATAGTGAAAATTGAGGGGTGGGGGACGGTGTTATGTTGAGGGAGGGTCTGTGTAAATTTAAAAGACACTAAAAACGGTAATAAAAAGGAAAAGATGACGTGAAATGACAGCCAGAATAAACAATCTCGATACTTATCTTGATGAAATGTGATGATATGAAGGGTTCGTTAATTAAAAAAAAAAGGAAAGGATAAATGAGGAAGACGGAGCTCGGGGAGGACACGTCCGAGTCCTGGGACCGCACAACCAACCAATTAATCAAACTCAGTGAGAAGGGAGGGTTCAGAAAGGGTAGTTGTGATTGAATGATATTAGGCGCCGCAACAGCGAGGTCATATAGCGCCAGAAAACGGTGGTAGAGAGGTGAGACAGCAAGCAGGAAGGAAATAAAAAGAAAAGAGGAACAGTGGAAGAACTAAAAGCCAGTGGCTGGGGCCGGAGGGCCGCCAAAACCCTTAAAGTATTGCTCACATCACTAATGCAGGCAATACTCCCTACGGGGGGGGGGGGGGTAGTTGTGTGGATCAGATCTTTGCAATTAAATCTACAATGGAGAAATGTCTTGGGAAAGTTAGGACCCTGTCTGCTGCCTTCATGAACTAGGAAAAGTAGAGATGTACAGTCGCGCACCACAATCTCTTGCCCACAGAGTCGAAGCCAGAGAACTGGAGCAGGCTGTTTCTATAGACTACAGACCACATATGGATGTGTTCATATGGAAGGTGGTCTAAGTGAGAAGTGTTGTGGCACTGTGGCATTTCAATGTCTTAATGGCGGAATTAACGAGAGATAAAAAAGAGTAGATGGCCTGGTAACAAGGCTGAAGCAGGATGGAGTGATATGGTTTCTAGTGACAATCCTGTTTGCAGCAAATATTGTGTTGCTGGCACACAGTGAGAGGGAGTTACATAGCGTGGTGGATGAGTTTCAAGGTTTAAGTGAATGTTGGTAATAGTAAGGTGATCGATTTTCTTTGAGAGGGCAGAGGTTGAAGTGATCAACCTTGCAACACTATAGGGTGAGGGTGCTCTAATATTTACATAACACTGTTCCTAAATATCTAAACTCCACTTCATCCTCTCACCTTCCAGTGTTATGTAAATATTAGAGCATTGGAGGAAAATCCCCTGCAGAGTGGGGTAGGCAGGCCATACGCTCTCAAGGGAGAATAATTAAGGATAGAAGCGTGAGCATGGAAGTGAAAAGGGAATTGAAATTATATAGTAGGTAAATTTACAGAAGTACTGGGTTCACTATATTGTATATTTTAGTATAATTACCCACTATTTTGGACCATTCGAAGACACACTTCATCTATGGTGTTACTCTCGGAGGAATGCCCCGTTTTTACAAGCATAATTTGGAAATTAGTCTGATCTGATTTAACCTAACCTGGGCAAACTACCGGGATATAACCAGTGTAAACCATCATAAAGTGACCGGGGCAAATTCCCGGGACCTAGCCGGATGTGGTAACACTGCGCGGCCCTAGCCAAGAACACAGTACTTCTGTAATAATACCATACAGTCCCTTGCCAACACTGACATACTCATTCATCAGCGACATGGAACCCGGCACAACAGTCTAGAGTAGGTGCGCACCGGTGATGTTACCCGAGAGAAACATGTGGCCAGACACAGTAATGATGTATGTATGAGAGGTGTGGTCCGAGTGAGAAGGCAGTTGGTGATGAATGTGGGGTTATTGAAGGGAAGTACGTACATTGTGGTGGTTTGGACATTTGCGTTGGCCTCCCATAAGTTTGATTACGTATTGCCGCGCTGTAGGATTTGTCAGTACAGTCGATCGTTTGTCCCTTGCATAATCAGTCTTTGATGGTGTAGGGCCAACGTGTTTATTGAGCTAACTACTCGTCTTTCTTTCTCTACGTTCTTTTCTTTAGGTTTGAGATAGGGTTCTGGATTTCTCGGATTGATAGAATGCTTGCATTCTCTCCCAGCTTGTCTAGGGTCTTTTTAAATAACAATAAGTATAGCATTAGAAGGCAAGAAAATGGTAATTGAGGACCAGAACGGGGTCTATAGAGTACTCATTTGTGGTCATACGAAAATACATGTTGGAGTTGCCTTCCAGTTTACTATGTCTGAACAAAGTAGTTTAATGTACGGCAGCTAATAAGAGGCTTTCAGTATAAAAATTAACAGGGTTTGAATTGGTCAGAATTACAATACTTAAAAATTTCCTAACAACAAAGGTAACAGCTTATATATTTAGGGCAGTGGTTTATATAATTATCGGTGTGTCTGTACTCATAACATTATTTGGCAGGTGTTGTCACGTGGTGAAACGAGGGAGTAACCGAGGTGTTGGACTAGTCTTATTCTCAAGTGCATTAATTGGTAAGTATTTGTTGATAAACTTTGAAGAATGCTCAAAAATATTTTGACTATATGATAATTTTACATAAATCTTTGATAAGTTGTTAGCTTTTTAAAAGAAATCAAATTTGCAGAATATAGAAGAAATATCCAGATGTCCATTCAAGATGAAATACGTGGATGGTTCCTCTTGAAGTGAGACTACACCATGGCCCATCTTGAAGGTTGGTACTTATTATACTATGACAGAATGTTGTCCCTCCATCAAATGTTATATTACAACTTGGAATTTTAACTTATAGCTTTATTGAGTCATATTGGTCTGGTACAGTCACTTGCAATATAAAAGTATCCATGTCTTGTTGAAAGTTTGAATCATCCGACATACAGGTAAAGAAATTAAAACTGATTCTGGAGCTCTTTTAATTAATACACCATCAGGCCTGTATACTTGCTATGGGCTCGTGACTACTACTAGCCTATAGTTTGGTTCATTATTATGTTTCTACAACCTTGCTTATTTTATTTTTCATCTTCCAAACAGTATGTCCTCATCAACCCTGGCTGCCATGTGAGTGGACGTGACTACATGGATGGTCTGCTTCTCGAATTAAACACTGCCCAGGGAAGAGGATTGAGAGCCTTTGACGATCCTGTGGGCAGCACATCATCGGTTAGAGACTAATCCTAATAAGTGACTGTCACTAATGTCTCCTTACTTAACGCTATTTTGATTCTGTGGTCAGCAATTAATGGAGTCTACTGAACATGAGGTGGTATTAGTAAAAAGTTTTCAGTCGAAGCCATTAAAACTGATGGAGAATCTCGAAAAATGGTCTCAACTTTCATAGAGTTGGCAACTAATTCTATTTGTAATGATTACCTGATCTGTATGGAAGAATAAAAACACACTTGTTCTTTTACTATATATTATTTACACTACCTTTTACTTCTGATGTTCCACTTGTACTGTGCTATGGTTAATTGGACGGTGTTAAGTAGCCACTGATTCCTCAAATTAAAATAAATTTATGCAATATATTACAAAATTACTCAGTAGCCGTCCAATTCACCTCTTAACACCGGTCCACTTAACCTGATGCAATAATATAAAAGGCGAGATTCCTGGATAAACTAACTGGATTGCTCCTTGGTCTTCCACTGCCAGCCAAACGTATCTGGAAAAGAAAGAATACCATTTAGGGTCGATATACTATGCATAGTTTCGGTACATTTGAGTGCCTCGATTCCTCCAAATGTCTGAAATAGAATCAATGAATAAACAATGTCATCCTGTTGCTTGGAATAGTTCGGAGGAATCTATTACTCGATTTATACCACCATTGCCATAAAGCTTTTAAAATATTAGGGAAATACTGAAGGCAGCACGATAATAACTGAGGGAAACTTTCCGATTTGTATACAGTAGGCGTTAAAATCCCATACCTCATGTGAATACCAGCTTCTTGTAGGGGGCAACTTCTCAATTCAGGTGCGTGTGAAGCCCAGACTTCCATACCCTACATGTCGACTGTATGGTTAACTATTGGGATTCCTTTAATTTGAGAATGAAACAAGCCCTCCCTAGGACGCTGGGCAGGGGCAACAAAGAGCTGTAGTATGACAAATAAAAGCTAAGGTGATCTATTCACCATGCACTTGTGCCCCAAGCTTACAACTTATATATTTCAAAGTAATGAATGCTGTAAGTGGTGGTGGGATTTGACTTTTTCCTAATTCCTACCCGTTACATATGGGTGTGTCCTTGTCCTATATTTTTTTGTGTCTGTATGGACGGGGTATTTGACGAGGCTGTGGTCTGGACTTCCTGTACTGAAACACTAGGGACGACTCGACTCTTTTTGCTATAGTCGTGGACATAAATTACACACACACCTAAATTAAAGAGTGTGATAATAGCAAGGAAGCCGGAGCAAGCTGGCTCACACTCACAGAGGAAGAAAATGTTGACTCAATTAGCAGCAAATCTCAGCCTCTGTCCTCACTTGCTATTGGATTCCACCCCGACCCGACCCACCTTCACCGAGACTCAGGAACCACCCGGAGATGCTGCAGTCGCACAACCATCCATCCTCAACCACTCCCAGCCATGCAGACTCATCACTACCATGTCAGAACGGTTCCTATATACTTAACCAGATGCCCGAACACCATACCATCTGAAAGAAACATAACCAGATGCCTGAACACCATACCATCTGAAAGAAACATAAGAAAGTTTTTAGTGCCATGTGAGAGAATGAATTATAATTATGAGAGCGTTAAGGGACTTCGTGATGTTATAAGAAAACTGGAGGTCAGCGAGTCCTTCAAATATTGCCACGAAACCCCACCTATATTGAAGGAGCTTGTTTCGTGGCATGGTCAGGAGGAATAATAAGAAACCACCAAGGCTCATACACAATCACAGGGTCCTTAAGGTCTTGGTATTCAACTTCCTAATCGATTTTCTAGGTGCAGGTAACATTTGCATAATCCTATAAACCATTACTACATTACATATTATAATACGAATATAAATAAGAGAC
>JAWQEG010007873.1:0-21769 GCA_033782935.1 Petrolisthes cinctipes
CATTATAACGAACGGTAAAGACAGCTTAATGCAGTCAAGTTTCAATTAACAGGATCGAACCGACTAGTGACCTTACCTACCCATTCCCTCCAAACAATGCAAAAAAAAAAAAATAAAAAAAAAAATAATAAAAAAAAAAAAAAAAAGTCAATTGAAGGAAATTAAATGGGTATAGCTAAATAGTATACTTTTGGTACATGGAAGAGTGCCTTGATTTCCTCCAATGTATTTCAGGAAACAGAACCAATGAATGAATATAGTAATGGGTGTGTCGTGTTTGTTGTTGCTTGGAATACTTTGTTTGGAATCAGTTATTACACAGATTAACCAACAACAATATGATAATAATTATACTGTATTATATTCCCCCTTAATTAATTAGAGTATTGTACCTTGTTTCTTATTACTGTAACTTGCAAGAATCAATTATTACTCCAATTCTGACACACTAAAAAATCCTCTTAAATAATACTGGAGTAGGTCTAACCCATGTACTTTTTTTTTTTTTTTTTTTTTTCTTAATTTCTGTTTTTTTTTTTTTTTTTTTTTCAGTGTAAACATATTGCCAACTGTTCATCCTTTACTCTGCATCTGGCGCCCCTTTGAGCCGAGCCATTGTCTTTCCTCTCGTCACTGTCCCTCCTTTTTCCTTCTTAGCTTCGTGGTTGCTCAACGTCTCTCCTTTCCTACTCCTTCCCTTCTTTCCTTCATGCCTGCTATCCCTCCTTTCTTGCTCCTTTCCTTCATGTTTGCTGTACCTACTTTCCTACTCCTTCCCTTTTTTTCCTTCGTGGTTCCTGTCCCTCCTTCCTACTCTTTCTTTTTCTTCATACTTGCTGTCCCTCCTATCTGTCTCCTTCCCTTTTTTCCTTCATGCTTACTGTCCCTCCTTTCCTACTTCTCCCCCCTTTCATACTCCTTCCCTTTTTCCTTCATGCCTGCTGTACCTACTTTCCCTACTCCTTCCCTTTTTTCCCTTCGTGGTTCCTGTCCCTCCTTTCCTACTCCTTTCTTTTTCCTTCATATTTGTTGTCCCTCCTATCTGTCTCCTTCCCTTTTTTCCTTCATGCTTGCTGTCCCTCCTTTCCTACTTCTTCCCCCTTCATACTCCTTCCCTTTTTTCCTTCGTGGTTCCTGTCCCTCCTTTCCTACTCCTTCCTTTTTTTTCCTTCGTGGTTCCTGTCTCTCCTTTCCTACTCCTTTTCCTTTTTTCCTTCATGCTTGCTGTCTCTCCTTTCCTACTCCTTTTCCTTTTTTCCTTCATGTTGGCTGTCCCTCCTTTCCGACTCCTCCCCTTCTTTCCTTCGTGGTTCCTGTCCCTCCTTTCCTACTCCTTCCCTTTTTTCCTTCATGTTCCTCCTCTCTGTCTCCTTCCCTTTTGTGACATTAAGATTTTTCTGGACAAACACCATATCATTACCTTCTTCATTCTTTTCATTCGTGATTTCATATATAGTGTTCAATATATTTTTTAGTGATTATACATATATTTTAATAACTTCAATCAATCTTAATAATGTATAATAAACATATATAAAAATTTCTGGCCTAACTTGGTTGACTTCCTTCCCTTCCTATTTTCATTCGTCAATCCACTTTGCATTCAGTATTCTCATATATATATGTATAATATTATATAGTCGTAACAACCAATCTTAAAGGGATAGTATACTTTTGGTACAGTCATAGTCAAAAGTCGTGCAACATGGTGAATAAAAGCGAACCATTTGATTGAATCTTATGAAACAACAGGTATAGTTTCGGATCATTTTTCGAAGCCATCTCATTGGAAGGTGTTGCAATATTCTTGACCATGACTGTACATTAGAGCACCTTGATTCCTTTAAAGTATATGCCAGGAAACAGAGCCTGATTAACTAAAATAATGGTCTCCTGTTGCTTAAATTAATCTGAAGGAATCAATTGCTCCAGAATTACCAACATTGAACTACCCCTCTTAATATGAATTGGACATAGAATAACTTAGTGAGTGGAATTACACACACACACACACACACACACACACACACACACACACACACACAAAATTGAAATGGCACAACACCATATAAATTATTATCATATATCTTTTAATGGGAAAACCTCTCTCTCTCTCTCTCTCTCTCTCTCTCTCTCTCTCTCTCTCTCTCTCTCTCTCTCTCTCTTTTTTTTTTTTTTTTTTTTTTTTTTTTTTTTTTTTTTTTAGGTGGAGGGCTACTGATTCCTCCAGACTATGGCAGGAAACACACACATCACCTCAGTGTTACATAGGGGATGTGTTTCGTGACATAGCTTGGAGGAATCAGTAGCCCTCCATTATTGATCTTCAAGAAATTTCTCCTCTAAACTTAATTAAGGAGTAAATTCAGTTCTGGTGTTACATTGGAGTGCCTTGATTCCTCCAAAGTATATGCCAGGAAACAACAGGACCAGATGAACAAATATAATAATGTTCTTCTGTTGCTTTGGAATAGTTTGGAGGAATCATTTACTCCAGATTTACCAACACTGTACTTCCCCCTTTAATTGTTTTACAGTATGTGTTTGTGTGTATGTGTGTTTGTGTGTATGTGTGTTTGTGTATTTGTGTGTATGTGTGTATGTGTGTTTGTGTGTATGTGTGTTGTGGGTGTATGTGTGTTTGTGTGTTTGTGTGTATGTGTGTTGTGGGTGTATGTATGTGTGTTTTTCTTCTCTTTCATTCCACTAACTAAATTATCTGTCCTCATATATAAAATAATTGTGTAGAGTAGTTTGTGATTCATTATTTTTAAGGATTATGATAGCACAGATATCTTGGCACTTTTCTATATTAATTAAGCAGCAATATATATAGTACAACCTTTCATTAATGGGTATAACATAGGAGCTGGGGAATGCAACACACACACACACACACACATACATACACACACAGACAGACAAAGCACAACTCCCAATATTACAACCTTTCATTAATGGGTATAACATAGGAGCTGGGAAATGCAACACACACACACACACTCTCACACACACATACAGACAAAGCACAACTCCCAATATTGTGTGCCTTTGACAACACCATTTGACGAGGGAACATAATCCACAACCTGAAATACGTCGTCGACTCCTTAGCATTTTTGGGTGAGAAATTATAATGAAAAAATGTACACTAGTGGTTATTTTGAATCGACACTGAAGCCTTGGACACTTACAAAATTAATGAGCTCAACCTTTTACAGTGAAATAATAATGTACAATTATTTAAAAATGTGCATGAAACTTGGGAGGTATATGAAATTAATCTTCTATATATTTTGCATTGAAATAATAAAGTACAATTGATCGACAAATTTGCATGAAACTTTGGAGACAACAAAAATATCAACTTAACTTTTTACAGCCAAATAATACAATACAGTGATTTTTATAACTTTGCGTGAAACTTGAGAGGCTTATAATATTCATCAAAATATTCTGTAGTGAAATAATCTAAAATTGTGTACAAAATTTGGGAGGCTTACAAAATTAATCCAGCATGACATTTTTCAGTAAATAATAATAAAATACAGTGATATAAAAATTTGCACAAAACTTGGGAGACTTATAAAATTAATCTGCATATAATTTTTCCGTAAAATGATAAATTACAGATTTAAAACCTTGAATGAAACTTGGGAGACACGAGAAATTATTGTACTTTTGCTTAACGTGTTGCATTTTAATGATATATCTGTAGAGAGTTTGAGACAATTTAAAATAATCTAATGCCCCACTTGAACATATAAATGGTTTACTTTTGTAATTTGAAGTGCAGAAAATCGATTTATAATGACTATTCTGCCTGAAAATACAGTGAATGCAATTGACGTGCTACTTTACTGCATAATAATGATAATAATAATAATAATAATAATAATAATAATAATAATAATAATAATAATAATAATAATAATAATAATAATAATAATAATAATAATAATAATAATAATAATAATAATAATAATAATAGAATTTGTACGTGTCCCTCGTTTCTTACAAAATTTACAAACACAAAAACCTAACCATCATAGCCAGAAATGTGATAAGTCAAATAATTGTTAATAAATGTGTAGGAAAAAGATCAATATTAATGCTATAACCACCTCTTTACAACAAAAACAACAACTTTCTCTTGACAACCTTACAACATCCTTCTCTTTACAATAATAATCTTCTCTTTACAAATCTTCTCTTTTCAGTAACTTTCTTCACAACCTTGCTTTTTTCAATAAGCTTCTCTTTACAACCTTCTCTTTACAACAACCTTCTCTTTACAACAAATTTCTCTTTCAATAACTTTCTTTACAAACTTTATCTTTACAGCAACCTTCTCTGTAAATAACTTTCTTCACAACCTTTTTTCGTTACGACAATCTTCTCTTTACAACCCTCTCTCTCTCTCCAAACAACATTTTCTCGTTACTACAACTACAATTTTATTTACAAGATCAACAACACAGTGCACCTCCTCAAATACTACTCTCACAACATACTGTATACTTATAGAAATACATCTTTCTGTCAATTATTTTTAGGGGACCCTTTGTCGTAGTCAGAAAATTTGGAGGGAAATGAGCTCTTCAAAACATTGCCACGAAACACTACCTATATGGAAGGAGGTTGTTTCGTGGCATAGTCAGGAGGAATCAGAAGCCTCCAATTTTCATACACGATAACTGGGGCCTTATTAAGGGGACAGTACAGTTTTGTTTGGTACAGTCGGTGGCAAAAGTCGTGTCGCCTTCATTCAGGGCATTTTGAAGGGATAAGATAAACATAAAGGATGATTAATATAAAAGATAATTAACGTTAAAGATAATTAACGGCAAAGGATAATTAATATAAAGGATAATTAAACATAACCAAGTTTACCCCCCCTCCCTCCAACTAACAACAACAACAACAACAACAAAAACAAAACTGTACTACCCCCTTTAATTAATAAGTGTTACATGCCAACACTTTGAACACTTTGGGAGATAAGAGACAGGCCTGAGCACTTTGTTTTTACGTATGTACACTACTTATATATGTATTATAATTTTTACTCTGCTTGGAACATTTTTAATCTGTATTATTTTACTCTGCTTCGAAATTTATAAAGGTGTCATATTTTATTTCACTATTATTCTTTTTTTTACTCTGTTGGGAATTTTTTTAGTGGGTCATCTTTTTATTTATTTATTTATTTATTTATTTATTTATTTATTTATTTTGACTGCTGGGAAATTTATGAAGGGGTCATATTTTATATATTTATTCATTAACTTTTTATATTCTGCTGGATATATTTTTGAAGTTCACCTTTTTGTGGAATTATTATTATTACCATTATTATTATTATTATTGTTATTATTATTATTATTATTATTATTATGATTATTATTATTATTATTATTATTATTTTTATTATTATTATTATTATTATTATTATTATTATTATTATTATTATTATTATATTGGTGGTATCAGTCATTAACCTTTCAATTTAATAACAAGGAGTCTACCCTTTATAAACAAACTAACCCCACCATTCTAGTTATTCTCTACATAAAAAAAATAAATAATAATAATAACAAATTCCATAAATTAATTGACCTCAACATTATAGTTATCTTGTACACGAAAAAAAATAACAACCTCTGTAAACAAACTGACCCCATCAATTTAGTTATGCTCTACTCGAATTGTAACAACCTCAATATGAAAACTGACCCCCCATCAATTTAGTTAACCTCTTCACGAATATAAACAACCTCACTATGAAAACTGACACCCCCCCCCCTTACCAATTTTGTTTTGCTTTCTACACTACAACCACACACAGCAACAACAACACACGACACAACTAAATACTCGTAGCCTATAACATGACAGCGGTGGCCGGGCGGAGAGGCTGGCCCTGGTGGTGGTGGTGGTGGTGGGAAGAGAAGAAGAAGGAGTGGTGGTTGTGGTGGTGGGAAGGGAAGGAAAGAGAGGAGTAGTTGGTGAGGAGGAGAAGGAAGAGGAGGAGGGGTTGTTGGTGAGATGAAGGAGGAGGAGGAAGGGAAGGAAGGAGAGGAGGAGGGAGAGGGGTTGTTGGTGAGATGAAGGAGGAGGAGTGGTTGTTGTTGGTGAGAATGAGAAGGAAGAGGAGGAGGGGAAGGAAGGAGAGGAGGAGGAGGGAGAGTTGTAGTTGGTGAGAAGGAGGAGTAGGAGTGGTGGTTGGTGAGGAGGAGTGGTTAGTGAAGGGAAGGAAGGAGAGGAGTAGTTAGTGAGGGGAAGGAGGGAGAGGAGTGGTTAGTGAGGGGGAAGGAGGAGGGGGAGGAGGAGGAGGGCCAAGTGAGAGGGAATAGGGCCAGATGAGAGAGGGAGAGGGATGGTAGAGGGACAAGTGAGAGGTGAGAGGGATGTGAGAGGGCCAGGTACCGCCATACATATGAGGTAGAACAAGGCTAATATAGTCGACAGTTAGTGCGTTGTCACCACGTACATACATACATACATACATACATACATACATACATGTCTTATACCTGCCTTGGTCTGGTTATACGTACACAGGTATACATACAAACATACATACATACAGCAGCCGGCCCCCTTGTGTGTCTGCTTCATCACACACACACACACACACACACACACACACACACACACACACACACACACACACACACACACACACACACACACACACACACACACACACACACCAAGTTTATGTGTTCAAGCATACACACACATATACAGACATTTTCACACACATATCCACATAAGCACTCACACGCACACACATACAAACACATCTAGATACATATGCAAAGAAGAACCATTTCCACACACACACACACACACACACACACACACACACACACACACACACACACACACACACACACACACACACACACACACACACACACACACACACACACACACACACACACACACACACAAACACACAGACTGGGCAGCATCATACACAGTCTCGGTCAAAAGTTGTGTCGCCTCTCAAATATGATTACGGTGAGGTTCTAAATTCATGTTATTGTCGTGAATGAGACGTGATTTGCCCGAAGTTTATTTTCAGACAGAAGACATATAGGACCTACTAACCACCATTCATTCAAGACACCATTACTCACAAGACATAATCACCTTTCAGTCCCGACAGCAGAGGAATACAAAGGAATACAAAGAACATTCAAATAGCAACAGACCTGTATACTCTAGTCTTCCTTAATGAGCTGTTTGGTTTTGCTAAGCTTCCATTCACGTAACACTATTATTCCCAAACTTCAGAAAATTATAATCCCCTTTCATTCACAACACTATTATACCCAAACTTCACAAGACATAATCAATCCCCTTTCATTCACGACACCAATATCCTCAACCTTCAGAAGAAACAACAACAACATATCTTTCACGAATACCCAAAATTCAAGAGACATTATAACTTTTTTTAATTACGACACCAATAATCCCACACTTCAGAAGACATGTCAATTTATCACTTTTTTTAATTACGACACCAATAATCCCACACTTCAGAAGACATGTCAAATTATTACTTTTTTTAATTACGACACCAATAATCCCACACGTCAGAAGACATGTCAAATTATCACTTTTTTTAATTACGACACCAATAATCCCACACTTCAGAAGACATGTCAACTTTGATTCACAACAACACACCACAATACCCAAAATTTAAGAGACATAATCACTTTTCAATTAAGACACCACCACTTTTCTCAAACCCCACAAAACATAATCACCTGTTCATTCCCAACACACTTTAATGCTCGTACCCAAAATTCAAGAGACATACCGGTAATCACTTTTCAATTACGACAACACTATTTTTAAACCCCACAAAAAAACAACACATAATTTATCACCTTTCATTCCCAATATACCTCAATAATCGTACCCAAAATTCAAGATACATAATTACTGTTTAATTACAACACCACTATTCTTAATCCCCACAAAAATAATCACCTTTTCATTCACGATTGTACCAAACCTCACTAGACATAGATATAATCACCTTTCATCCACCAATATATTTTCCCAGCCTTCAAAAAAAAAAAAAAAAAAAAAAAAAACAATAACATCTCTTTCACGTCCCACCAATATCCCCAAACTTCACAACAACAAAAGACAATCACCTATTCATTCACGAGAACATTATAATTATGTTTTCAGATTTCACCCTCATAATCAGAGAGGCGACACAGACAACTTACTTTACAAACCATTATAATATACTGCTTTGTTTCCTGTAGGTACGTGGTTCAACACACTGGGAGCTCAACTAACTAACTAAGTACTTCTGAGGGCCGTGTGTAAGAAGATCCATGGTGTGTGTGTGTGTGTGTGTGTGTGTGTGTGTGTGTGTGTGTGTGTGTGTAAGGAGTCATCGTACCGGTACACACCATGCCATCGTCAACACTACCAAAGAACCATGGGTATTCTTGCATACGACCCTAAGTCTCACCACACTTATAATATGTCTAATGATTCCACTCACTCACTCACTCACTCACTTACAGGCTGTTATGTGATATGGCTTTACTGTGACTAAACCTGGGTAGCAATTAATGGGATAGTACAGTATTGGTGTAGGTGTTGGTGGTGGTAAATCTGGAATAACTGACCTGCAGATCCCACCAAGATATTCCAAGCAACAAACAGTGGGCCACCATTCATTATATTTTGTTGATGTGGTCCATGTTTTTGCTTGGAATAGTTTGGGGGAATCAGTCAGTTGTTCCAGATTTACCACCAACACTGTCCTACCTACCTACCCCCTTAAGGGACCCCGTGGTGATGTAGTCAGAAAATTGGAGGTTAGTGAGTCCTTCAAACACTGCCACGCAACACCACCAATATTGATGGAGCTTGTTTCGTGGCACGGTGAGGAGGAATCAGAAGCCACCAAGTCTCATACACCATCACAGGGTCCTTAATTAAAGCAACAGATGGTTTAGGCTACACGCGCACTCTAGTTTAATTATATATTTATTTATTTCTATAGATATGTGTGTAGGTTTGTGATTTACATATATACAAAAGTGTAAATGAGGAACACAGATGCTGATATAGTATTAGAAGTGGACCCTAGCTTGTGAAAGGACTTGGCACACACACACACACACACACACACACACACACACACACACACACACACACACACACACACACACACACACACACTAGTCTAGCCTACACAGCAAACGAGATGAGAAGTAGCACAGTAACTGGTGAATGAGAATAATGTGTGTAGATTGTTAAAGAGTGAGATGTGTTGTTTTGTTGAGGTGTTCTTACCCTAACACTTAATTAATATCTACACCACAGACGCTCACAACTAGAATAACACATTGCTGTAACAATTATCACTTATTTAGGTACTTACATACATACATACGTGACATATTATATACAAATATATATATGTATATGTATAAACTATCTCTCTCTACATAATTATACTCGATAACATTCTTCTATAATTGCTGGCGTTAGGATGAGTGTAGGGTTATATGGTATAGTACTGGTCCGACGGTATCTCCTGCTTGATGTGTGTCGAGTGGAAACTGCTGTAACGTTCCTGCTTGACCAGCTGTTGTTGTTGTTGTTGTTGTTGTTGTTGCTGCTGCTGTTGTTGATGTTGTTGTTGTTGTGGTGGTGGGGGACTAGCCGCTTGACCACTGCTGTCTGGTTGAGGAGGGGCAGCTAATATGGCTGATTGGTTGTTGTTGTTGTGGTTGGTGTTGCGGGGTTGGTGATACGAAGATGAAGAAGTGGTGGCGTTGTTGTTGTTGTTGTAGTGAGGAAGGTGAAGGTGATGGTGGTGATGGTGTATGTGGCCGTTTAGAGAAGAGTTCACGTATTCAGCTGTGATTTGTACATGATTATTGTTGTTGGTGTTGTGAGTGGTGGTGGTGGTGCTTGTGTTGGTGTTGTTGTTGTAGGGTACTGATGATGGTTGTGGTGGTTGGAGCATGGGTGTGGAGGGGGTTGGTGGTTGTGGTGGTGGTGGGGGAGGTGGTGGGGGAGGTGGGGGTGGTGGTTGGTGGGGTGTGTGGTAGGGTCGGTGGGCTGGACTGAAGGGTGGTGTGTGTGCTGAGCTGGACGGGGCCTCGTGGTGTGGCAGCATCTGAAGGGCGTGGTCCTGTGATGGGTATTGCTGGCCTGATGAACCCCCGCCCTCCCACTTGGCCCCCACCACCTCCTCCTGCTCCTCCTGCTCCTCCTCCTCCCTCCTCCTCCTCCTCCTCCTACTCCTCCTCCTCCTCCTCCTCCTGCTCCTCCTCCTCCTCCTCCTGCTCCTCCTCCTCCTCCTCCTCCTCCTCCTCCTGCTCCTCCTCCTCTCCTCCTCCTCCTCCTCCTGCTCCTCCTCCTGGTGTTGGCCCCGGTCTGCTGGCCAGGGTTGGGAAGGACGGGTGTGGGTCGCTGCCTGATGCCGTGTTGTTGAAGGAGATGTGACTGTAGATATTGTCTGGTCTTGAAGGTTTTACCACACACACCCACACACTACCCATTCTCCTCGTCCATGTACATTGGCCAGGTGTTGTTTGAGGTTACCCACAGTACTGTAGCTGCGGCCCACAAGCCTCACACCAAGGCCGGATTAGTGGTTGTTGTTGGTCCTGTTGTTGTGATGTTAGTTGTTGTGGATGTTGCCACAGCTGCAGTGTGCCCGTGGAGGAGGCGCTGGTGCCCCCTGGAGAGAACTGTAGCCCCTGTTGATGTGGGGCGGGGGGGTCAGCGCCCCCCAGTTGCGACATCAGCACAGACAGGTCGAGGTCACGTGACCCCGTGCACCCTGCAAGTGACGTCAGCACTGTGGTCAGCTGATCTCTCATGGACTTTGCCGTCAATATTAAGTGTGAAGCACAAAGCTGTTAAGCTTTTATTTAAATATTTATTATTCATATTGCAAAAAGAAAGCTTCCAAATGAAGCATTACACAATATTTAAGAATTTAATAAATGGAATAGAAAAAAGGTTAAAAACCATGCACGTGACGAATATGACACTGAGAAGAAACAAACGTGAAGCGACTGAATATATAGTGAAAAATTCACACCAATGTAGCAATAATATCAAGAATAAAATACGAAAAAAATGACTAAGAAAAAATTGAAAAAGAGATGCCAACCACAGTCTCCGACACCCCTTATACGGGCCACGATAACACACATGCCCACTCCAACCAGTCAGTCAGTCAGTCAGCCTTAATCAGTGCAGCTTATAATAATAATAACAATAACACGAGCAGGAGAACAGTATGCAATAGAAAAGTGTGTGTGTGTGTGTGTGTGTGTGTGTGTGTGTGTGTGTGTGTGTGTGTGTGTGTGTGTGTGTGTAGTGAGGGTGAGAGTATGTATGTGTGTGTGTGTGTATGTGGAGTGAGGGTATGTATGCGTGTGTGTGTATGTGTGTGTGTGTAGTGAGGGTGAAGGTGTGTGTTTATGTGGAGTGAGGGTGTGTATGCGTGTGTGTGTAGTGAGGGTGAGGGTGTGTATGTGTGTGTATGTGGAATGTGTGTGTGTGTAGTGAGGGTGTGTATGTGTGTGTATGTGGAGTGAGGGCGTGTGTGTGTGTAGTGTGTGTGTGTGTGTGTGTAGAGTGAGGGAGAGGGTGTGTATGTGTGTGTATGTGGAGTGTGTGTTTGTGTAATGTGTGTAGAGTGAGGGAGAGGGTGTGTGTGTGTGTGTGTGTGTGTGTGTGTGTGTAATGTGTGTAGAGTGAGGGAGAGGGTGTGTATGTGTGTGTGTGTGTGTGTGTGTGTGTGTGTGTGTGTGTGTGTGTGTGTGTGTGTGTGTGTGTGTGAGGCGGCGAGTTTAATAAGAAGAGAGAATAAACTTTTTGGTGAATTGGAAGGTCTCTGATTCCTCCAAACTACGATACCAAAAAATCAGGCCTTCCTCTTATTACTACCATTGAGGGCGTCTGTTTTCCGGCATAGTTAAGTTAGAAGGAAGGAAATCAGAGTAACCTTCCACTCTACCAACGAGAAATTCTCCTAAAATTATGGGACCCTGTGATGTAGTCAGAAAATTTGGAGATAAACGAGTCCTTCAAATATTGCCACGAAACACACACACGCACCTATATGGAAGGAGCTTGTTTCGTGGCATGGTCAAGAGGAATCAGAAGCCTCCAATTTTCATACACGATCACAGGGTCCTTAAGGATTTCTTTATTGAATATACTGATCATCTAAACCCTAACTCTTTGTTCTCTTTTGTTTCGTTCTGTTGTTCTTTAATATAGTGAACAGTTATTGCATTCTACTCTTGTTCTCTGTTGTTCCGTTCTATTCTTCTTTAATATAGTGAACAGTTATTACATTCTACTCCTGTTCTCTTGTTCTGTTCTTTAATATACTGAACAATTAATAACACTAATCCTTGTTCTCTATTGTCCTGATTTGTTGTTCTTTGATATAGTTCTCATTTGTTCTGTTCTGTTCTGTTCTGTCTCGCTGCCTCACACCCTCATCATCATCATCACAACAACTATAACTACTACTACTACTACTACTACTACTACTACTCCCGCGATATGCTATAGAAATAACAGTAGTAATCAATTCTTTCTTTTTCCTTGAATATGAAAATGAAGTTAGTGATAATTATAGATGCCTTGTTTTGTATTTTTATTCTTGAGGCACCTCCTCTTTTTAGTAAATTGGAAGGTTACAAAATCATCCAAATTATATTACGAAACTGATTCCCTATTAGTGAGTGACATAGAGGTGTTTAATCTGTTTCCTGTTGGGAGAGTTTGGAGGAATTCGTAGCCTTCAAATTTACCCAAAAGAGTTGCTCCCTTTTAATCATGTAAACAAATACAGTGGTGCCACATTTCGCAATACCCAAATGGATGCTGTACTCGTTATTAATGGAGGCAACTGTACAACATATATAATACCCCTTTATTACCACTTTAAAGTTCATAATTATATACCCATAATAATTGATGTAAATGGGTCCTCCAAAACATTCTATAAAACGGAATTCCCACTTGTATCTATACTATGGGGTTCTGGTTTTGTTGCCTGGCATTGGTTTGGAGGAATCAGTAGCCACCACAATTTGCCATCGTCATATCCTACGCCCATGAATTTTTTTTTCGTATATAGGTTATTATATACGATATTATATAGGTTATTATATAGGTTATTATATAGGTTTCGTATATAGATATTACCCCATGTAATATCTGTAAGGCCATCGTGATAGACCAACGAGTGAGAGACAGACAGAGAGTAACTTTGATTAACGCTGTCGACACGATAGATATTTACTTTTATAACCCTCGACTCTACTGTAAAAAAAAAAAAAAAAAAAAAAAAAAAAAATATATATATATATATATATATATATATATATATATATATATATATATATATATATATATATATATATATATATATATATATATAAGTAATAATAAACACGATATCAGAGACGGGACAGAACTCTAACTTTAGCTAGCGACTGTACTGTATATATAAAAAAAAAATATATGATAATAATAAACATGAGAACTTTAACTTTAGCTCACGACTGTACTGTTAAAAAAAAATATTGACAATAATACTAAACACGATTTCAGAGAGGGGACGAAATTTTAGCGCTCGACTGTACCGTTGAAGAAAAAAAAAAAAAAAAAAAAAAAAAGAGACGATACCTTTATATTATTATCTCCAAAAAGGGTCAAAAATTTGTGTACATGAGCCAAAAATAAAACATGCAGAGCCAAAATGGTAGTAGTGGTGGTGGTGGTTGTTGTTGTTGTCATACCATGCTTATTCTCCTCAAGTCCAAAGATCATAATAATAAGAATAAGAATAAGAATAATAAATAACAGGGCTTGATAAAAAAGTAAAGAACGTCTCAAGGCTAATAATAATAATAATGATGATAAAGAGTAGTAAAAATGGTGATGGAGTAAAAAAAAATAAATGTATATGATAATTTTGTAGGTAATGGAAAAAACAACAAACAAACAAACAAACAACAGACAGACAGACAGACAGACAGACAGAGGCGACTGTATTAAAAATAGAAAGGAAATTTTTTTATTGGGAAACATTCAGTAAAAGTTCAGTAAGTAAAAGTCAGGGAATCAGTCAATAGATAATAATAGATAAAAAAGCTTGGACGAGGGCAGACGGTAAAAAATTATGGTACTCACCCGCATTGCTGTCAGCGTTGGACCCCAGGGCTGCCGAAGTTAGACCAGCCAGACCAGACGGACCAGGAAACCACCGAAACCTGAGGATGGAAGGAAGGAAGGAAGGAAGGGAGGGGTGAGTGGGAAGGTGAAAATGGAGGGAGGGGGGAGACAGAGTGAGGATGAGAAGGAAGGGACGAGGGTGGAGAGAGAGAGGTGGAGAATGGAGAAGGAGGGAGGAAACGAGAGTGGAGAGAGAAGCAGAAGGAAGAGACAGGGTGAGGTGAGGAGGGATGGGTTAGTGAACGTAATATGAAAGTAAAAACCATTATTTTAATCTTGTGTTTTTTTGTGTGTTTGTTTAATGGTTATAGTGAAAATTTCCGATGTTTACCATGCTTTTTGAAACATTATAACTCAATCAACAAAAGTTATCATGTAGTTAAGCTGATTGATGAAACATTATTTCTTCCTAAATAAAAAAAGTCCGAAGTAACGATTTGTTAAAGGGTTGGTTGTGGTGTGAATAGAGTAGCTATTGTTGTTGTTATTGGTGTGGTGGTAATGATGGTGGCTATTGTTGTTGTGGTAGTGGTGGGTGAAAGTGCTGTGTTTTGTTAAGTTGTTGTTGTAGTGGAAGTGGTGGTGAAGGTGCTCTTGTTGGTAGTGATGGAAGTGTTGTTGGTCGTGAAAGTAAAAACATTTTGTATTGGTAGTGATGATTGTAGTGTAGAAGGTGATGAAGGTGTTGGTAGTGATGGTTGTAGTGGTGGTGGTGTAGGTGTTGTTGTGGTGGTGATGAAAATGATGGTAGTGTAGGTGGTGGTGAAGGTATTATTTTTCGTGTTGGTAATAATTATAGTATTGGTGGTGGGGAGTGGTTACCTTTGAGAGCGGCCATGTTAGCGAGGCCAGACATCTTCTCCAGGGTGTTCTCGTGTTCGTACTCTTCATCCTCGTGGCGTGTCTTGTCCCTGTCCTCTGAACGATCACTACCCATCGTGTCCTGAGTGTCGTCCGAGCCTCCCATACAAGGGTAGAGGCCGGGGAAGGGTGGAGGAGGCTGTTGGTTGACGTGGGTAGGGGTGTGTATGGGAGGGCGTCCGTGGTGGTGGTGCATGGCGGGGTGGGCGGTGGAGGCGGGCGGGAGGGCGGTGATGGTGGAAGGCAATGACAACGGCAGGGAGGCGCCAGGTAACCCAATGGGAGGCAGGGAAGGCAGACCAGCCATACTTGCCATGTTAGCCATACTTAGAGGCAGACTGGGTATGGGCGGCGTGGGTGGAGGGGGACTAGTGGGACCCCCTGACAGACGAGGGGAGGCGACGAAGGAGGCTGAGGACCCACTGACGATGACAGTTTAATCCTCTTTACCTGTGGTGGTGGTGGACTTGGACTGTCTGGAGGTCTCACTACATCATCATCAGGGTCAGGTGCCTCGACTTTTGGTGTTGGAGTATTGGCTGTGTCGCGGACCGGACCGTTTTCCCTGCTGCTGCGACACTCACCCGACGACCCCCTGGACCGTGACTCAGCAGCGGCCGCCTCAGCAAGCCCCCGCACCTGCAGCAGCTTGGCGGTGCGTAGGAAGTCTGTGATCTGGTCGTGTGCAATCTGTACCTCGCCATGATACATGTACTGTAGTAGTGTTACCAACTCGCTGTACCCAACCTCGTTCAGGATGATGATGGGATGGTTGCAAGGGTTGTTCTGCAATATTACATAACACTTCTCATTTATCTTTCTGCTGTACACATACATACGCATACAATCCTCACTTATCTTTCTGCAGTACACACAAGATTCCTCATTTATCTTTCTATATTACACATAACAGTCCTCATTTACCTTTCTGCAATACACACGCATACACTTGCACACACATACACGTACAGTACATACACATACACTTCTCAGTTATCTTTCTGCTATGCCCATACATACACTTACACACACATACACTCCTTACTTATCTTTCTGTAGTACACATAACACACCTCATTTATCTTTCTGCTATACCTATACGTACATACACACACATTCACTCCTCACTTATCTTTCTGTTGTACACGTAACATCCTCATTTATCTTTCAGCAGCAACACACTATTAATTAAAGCTTCGTCAGAATATCTCAGAGGAATGAATAATACAGTGTGAGTACTTAATTAAACTAACCTTGAGTAGTGACCTGAAGTAAGGACTACAGGCTGAGAGGACCACCTTGTGAGCTGCTACTTGTTGACCCTCACACGCTAACGTCACGTCCACAAACTCTTCTTGTTCCCGCAACTCCCTGTACGAAAAAAAAAAAAAAAAAAAAAATAATAATAAAAAAAAAAAAAAAAAAAAAAAAATAAAACACTTGTTATTTTTGTTTTCCACTTTACGACAAAATTTTCTATATTTTATTTCCTCGCTACCAAAAAACAACTTAACTACAACCACTATAAACTACAACATACTCTTTATTTTTCTTCCCCACTAATATTTCCTATTCATAAATATTTTCCCTGACTGCGAAAACATAATATATATTTCCTTCCCCATTATCAAAACCCATTCATTATTATTATTATTTTCCTTCTTCACTATCAAAACCCACTCCATAAAGTACCAATACCCACTCCATAAAGTAGTTGGTTCTTTATTTCACAACAACAACAACAACAACAACAAGAACATAAGGCGTGTATGCGGGAGTGGTGGGCGTGGACATAAGGCGTGTATGCGGGCGTGGGCGTGGTGTGTGGGCTGAGAGTACCTGTATGCACCAATAGACTGACTGACATTCCGCTCCTGAATATGACATGATTAAGCAGGTAATAACACACATTTTTTGTTACATTGGAGCACATTAATTCCTCCAAAGTATGCCAGGAAACAGGACCAGATGAACAAAAGTAATGGTGTCCTGTTGCCTGGAATAGTTTGAAGGAATCATTTGCTCCAGAATTGACCAACAGTATACTACAGTGTTGTTGGTGGTGGTGATTAATCTGGAGCAAATGAATCCTCCAAACTACACCAGTCCATTATTTTTGTGCATCCGGCGTGTTTCCTGACATACTTTGGAGGAATCAAGGCACTCCAATGTACCCAAAAGCGTATTATAACCCCCTAAAAAAAAAAAAAAAAAAAAAAAAAAAGTAAAAAAAAAAAAAAAAAATAATAATAATAATAATAATAATAATAAAAAAATATATATGTGAAATAAAAATTACAGAAATGTCGGTGCTTATATTGTATGCATAGATGAAATAAATAATGGAAAGGCTAATTTGACGAACAGCGTGTACTACCGATAATACGTAATAAATCCTTGTAAATAAATATATCATAAACTCGTCGCCAGTGTGTGTGTGTGTGTGTGTGTGTGTGTGTGTGTGTGTGTGTGTGTGTGTGTGTGTGTGTGTGTGTGTGTATGTGTGTGTGTGTGTGTGTGTTCATAAAGGTTTATTCATATATTTTATTAATGATTCAATCTGGATGGGTGTGTGTGTGTGTGTGTGTGTGTCTCTCCTACATTCGTTCATACCACCGTTTCTTATTTCATGCATACAATTTTGCTTCTGATATTTATTTATTCATGTATTTATTTATTTATTTATTTACTTCTTCATTAATTATTATTATTATTATTATTATTATTATTATTATTATTATTATTATTATTATTATTATTATTATTATTATTATTATTATTAACATCCTACAGGGTCTTTGTAAACTTAGAGAGGTCTTCATTCATCCTCAGACACCTGTACCCTCATCCTACTTGGTCTTTCTGGCTTAATTCATTTTTTTTTTTCTTCCTCAATAACCATCTAATCATCCTACATGGTCTTTCTAGCTTAGTTTGGTCCTTTATCATCCTCAGGTCAATTCACCCGTGTATATATTATATATGTATGTATGTGTTTCAGGCTTATGGTTGTTTTCATTCCTCCTCAACCACATTCTCCCTCATTCTACAGGGTCTTTCTGACTTAATTTACTCTCTTTATTATCCCCATTTCCATTCCCTGGTGTATGTATGTATGTATGTATGTATGTTTGTATGTATGTTTGTATGTATGTATGTATGTATGTATGTATGTATATATGTTTGTATGTATGTATGTATGTATGTATGTATGTATGTATGTATGTATGTATGTATGTATGTATGTATGTCTTTGCCCCAGTCTTTTTGGTCTTGCCACTCTGCTGTTGTGGTCATTGATCGATGGGGCGTGAATTTTTCAGCTAATTAAGACTCTACACTGGATTTGGCTGTCAGGTGTACAAGCAGTAATCAACCTTTTCTCTCTCCACGTCACTCGGTTCCTCGAAAAACAAAAGGTGTGGGTTGGATGTGTGTGTGTGTGTGTGTGTGTGTGTGTGTGTGTGTGTATGTGTGTGTGTGTGTGTGTGTGTGTGTGTGTGTGTGTGTGTGTGTGTGTGTGTGTGTGTGTGTGTGTGTGTTTGGGTTGCATTTCTAGTGTTATTTTGTGATCGAGGCTATATGTATACAACTGTGTTTTTCATTTGGGTTTGTGGTCAGTTGAGATGTGGGTTAATTCTATTCTCATCTCTGGCTGTCTAGAATTGTATATACAGTACAGTTATGAGCACTAATAAGTATACAGCTTTGGTTGAAGCTTTGAACAGTCCAATTCACCAACGAATTAATTCCAATGGAGATCTTATTGTGCATTTATTTAACTGTGTATAGGTATTCGAAGCACACCTGATTACTTATAATTATGTGCTCGTGAATGTACAATTGCCAGCACTTATAACTGGTACACGAAAAGAGGATTAACAGCTCTGAATGTACCAGTTATAAGTGCCGGCAACTGTACATGGAGTCAGTCAGGATATATATTTATCTTATTGCAAACGAAACTGTCCCTCAAAGGTTTAATCAATTTAAGGGTTAGTGCATGCAGTTGTTGGTTGGTATATCTGGAGCAACTGATTCCTCCAAACTATTCCAAGCAACATACCACCATTGTTTTTGTTACTCTAGTTCCGTTTCCTGGCACACGTTGGATGAATCATGGAGGTCATATGACAGTAAAATAGAATGTCACTGATTCACACCAACGTATGCAAGAATTAATATCCTTAGTGTTAACGATGGCGTGGTGGTTCCGGTACGATGATGGCTCTGTTGTACCGTACGTCTATTTGAGTCAAAACCACACCTGGTACCACACCATCGTAAACCACCATCAACGTTCTTGCATAATGTTCTTTCGACTTACTTGAAGAAGGTGAGGAGGTTGGTAGGGAACTCATTCCAGCAGAGGTTATAAGTCTGCTTCTTGTCATCCTGTTGTTGTTGTTGGTGGTGGTGGTGTTGGTGTTGGTGTTGTTGGTGGTGTTGGTGGTGTTGGTGTTGTTGGTGTTGTTGTTGTTGGTGGTGGTGTTGCTGTTCACCGTTGCTGCTCCCCATTCTGACGTGCCTCCGTAGCTGGCCTTCTGCTGCTGCTGCTGCTTCTGCTACTTCTGCTGCTGCTGCTGCTGTTGTTGGCTCTCCTTACGACCCCGCCCGCCCGTCACCCACCATGCTGCAACACAGACCAGGCATTCTTAGTACTATTTCCTTTTTTGTTTTTTTTACTTATTATTATTATTATTATTATTATTATTATTATTAGTAGTAGTAGTAGTAGTAGTAGTAGTAGTAGTAGTATTAGTAGTAGTAGTAGTAGTAGTAGTAGTAGTATTATTACTATTATTATTATTATTATTATTGTTATTATTATTATTATTATTATTATTATTATTATTATTATTATTATTATTTTTATTTTTATTATTTTTATTTTTATTTGTATATTTCTTTATTATCTTTTTAAGGGTAGTACAGAGTTGGTGATAAATCTGGAGCGACTGACTGAATCTTCCAAATTATTTCATACAACAACAGACCACCAGCATTATTATCGTTAATCTAGTCCTGTTTCCTGGCATACTTTGGAGGAATCAAGGAGCCCCCCCCCCCCCCCTGTATGTACCAAAAGTATAACAGTGTCCCCGTTAAGTTTCCACGAGTATAATAATGATCTCTTAGGTTCTGTAACAATTGAAGGTCTTCCGATTCTTGCAAACTATGACACAAAAACAGATCCCTTAGTAAAGTTAGTTACCTCATTTTTTTGCTATTGGGCCTACACCTTTTTCTCTCTCTCTCTCTCTCTCTCTCTCTCTCTCTCTCTCTCTCTCTCTCTCTCTCTCTCTCTCTCTCTCTCTCTCTCTCTCTCTCTCTCTCTCTCTCTCTCTCTTTTTTAGTCTGGGATATATACATGGAGTGCTGTTCTCTCTCTCCCCTCTCTCTCTCTCTCTCTCTCTCTCTCTCTCTCTCTCTCTCTCTCTCCTCTCGTCTTGGATATATACTGTACATGAAGTGCTGTTTATGCCTACAAACAAACTCTACTCTCCAAACTATGACATGATGATATAATGAAACTGTCTCGTCTAATAATGCGAAGGTAATAATGTTGTTGTTGTTGTTGTCGTCTGTATTATTGAGTTTATAAGTAAGGTACATAAAATCTTTATTCTCTTACATGATGTGAATATGTATGTACATTTTTTTTTTTTTTTTTTTTTTTTAATTAGTCTCGTATGTTCCTTTATTTTTTATTTTCATTTCCTTACACACACACACACACACACACACACACACACACACACACACACACACACACACACACACACACACACACATATTGTTTCTCCTTTAATTCTCTCTCCCTCCTTTTCCCTTCTCTTTCTTTTTTCTCCTCCCCCTCCTTCTTCTTTCATATTTCTTTTCTTCTCCTTTCCTTTCCTTCCCTCACTTCTTCTCCCTCCTCTCCCTCCCCTCTTTCCTTTAGTTAGTCAGTCAGGGAGGGAGGGAGGGAGGGAAGGATGGAAGAGAGGGAGGGAGGGAGGGAAGGATGAGGGGGAAGGAGGAAGAGAGGGAGGGGAGGGAGGGAAGGATGAGGGGGGAAGGAGGAAGAGAGGGAGGGAGGGAGGAATGAATGGAGTAGGGAGGGAGAGAGGGAGGGAGGGATGAATGGATGGAGTAAGGAGGGAGGGAGGGAGGTAGGACACACACACACACACATACACACACACGAGGAGGGAGGGAGGGAGTAAGGAGACGGAGGGGACACACACACACACACACACACACATACGAGAAGGGAGGGAGGAAGGAGAGAGGGAGGAACCACACACACACACACACACACACACAGTAATTAAGTCGTAACAACTGCAGCACCAGCCAGGCCTCACACACACACACACACACACACACACACACACCGATTGACAGAAGGAAAACAACAGAGTCAACAACACTGGCAAAATGATCACACACACAACACACACACACACACACACACACACACACACACACACACACACACACACACACACACACACATACACACACACACCATACACACACACACACACACATACACACACACACACACACACAGATTCCTATTATCATTACTACTACAATTACCACTACCATCACTATTACTACTACCACAACCACCCACCACGTCATCACT
>JAWQEG010007874.1:0-20000 GCA_033782935.1 Petrolisthes cinctipes
GTGAGAAGGAATGAAAGGGAAAAAGAAGTAAGGAGAGAAGGAATGAGGGAGAAAGAGAAGGAAGGAGGGAGAAAAAGAAGGAAGGATAGAAGGAAGGGAGAAAGAGAAGAAAGGACGGAGGGTGAATAAAAACATGAAGAAAGCTGCCAGTCAAGTGTGTATATATTATTCATGGCTATCAATGAGTATAGGTAAAGAGGCTGTGGGAATAAATGAGGACGAGGAGATCATTCAGTGTTGTTGGTGATTATGCAATTTTTTTTTTTATTATTATTATTATTATTTTTTTTTTTTTTTTTTTTTTTTTTTCTTTATAGTCAGACACTAGATGATTCCTCCAAACTATTCCAAGCAACAGGCCACCATTATTTATGTTAATTTGGTTCTGTTTCCTGGCATACTTTGGAGGAATCAAGGCGCCCTAATGTCGAGTAAGGGGCCGGGGTCTTGTTGGTAAAATAGGAGGGTACTGATTCCTCCAAGCTAAGCCAGAAAACAGGCGCCCTCAATGGTACTAATAGGGAATCATTTCTGGAGGAATTATATTTCTTCAACTTTACCAACAACAGAATCTTTCCTTAAGGTGGTAATTCTTTTTTGGTACATTGGAGTGCCTTGATTCCTCCAAAGTATGCTAGGAAACAGGACCAGAAGAGCAAAAATAATGGTGCTCTGTTGCTTGGAATAGTTTGGAGGATTCAGTTGCTCCAGATTTACCAACACCAAATTTCCCCCTTAAGGACTATGTGATCATTTATGAGGCTTCTGATTCCTCCTGACTATGCCACGAAACAAGCTCCTTCCCTATAGGTGTGTGTGTGTGTGTTTCATGGCAATATTTGAAGGACTCACTAACCTCCAATTTTCTGACTACATCACAGGGTCCCTTAACTAACCTCTGTTGTTAGTTTCATTTTATTTGTCTTGATTATTGACCACGTGAACTATAATTGTCTCAGAATATCACCTTATTATCTTAAATTATGTCTTATATTTAATCGATAATAAACTGGTATTAGTGATTATAAGAGTAAAAAAAATATGACATAAGAAATTAGTTAAAATAATCCTAAATAAATGCAACTTAATTTAATGTTATTTGTGAAAACATATAAAGTGTAATATACAGTAGAGAGAATTACAAGAATTATGAACATCATTATATTGACCATTATAGTGAATTAATAACAATAAAATATAATGACAGTCATAAAAGTGAAAGAGGCAAGTATTTAAAAGTATGGTGTGAACAGGTCTTTGAAAAAAAAAAATAAAAATAAAAAAAAAATAAATAAATATAATAATAATAATAATAATAATCCCATATAAACACAGACATACAGTATATTATATAAAATGGAAAATCAGATACATAATATATAGAAGTAAAGATAAAAAAGGAAAATGGATAATCAAAAGTATGTATAAAAATAGTGAGTGAAATGGATTATATTAGTACGATAAATCAATTCATCCTAAAAGTCACAATAAAAAGTTTTCAATGTATAATAAATTCACACACGTTATCGTCAACAGAAAGACTGACTACTACAAAGGCGAGACAATAAGAAAACAATAAATAAAGAACGTATCTATTTCAGCACTTACTCATGTAAATTAAGGCTAAATGTTTGACTTGATCACCAGGGAGAAAATACTTTAATTATCAACTAAATGAGAAGTAGAATTATCTTGCAAACTTTTAAAATGTTTCAAAATTTATATAATAGAAAGCTTAATGAGAGAGAGAGAGAGAGAGAGGAGAGAGAGAGAGAGAGAGAGAGAGGAGAGAGAGAGAGAGAGAGAGAGAGAGAGAGAGAAGAGAGAGAGAGAGAGAGAGAGAGAGAGAGAGAGAGAGAGAGAGAGAGAGAGAGAGAGAGAGAGAGAGAGAGAGAGAGAGAAGAGAGAGAGAGAGAGAGAGAGAGAGAGAGAGAGAGAGAGAGAGAGATCGAGAGAGAGAGACGAGAGAGAGAGAGAGAGAGAGTAGAAGAGTAGTGAGAGAGAGAGAGAGAGAGAGAGAAGAGAGGAGAGGAATATGAATAGAGAGAGAGAAGAGAGGAGAGAGAGAGAGAGAGAGAGAGAGAGAGAGAGATATCATCAGTCATCCTAGTGGTCAGTGTGGGGTCTCCAATTATGTGTGAAGGAATTACTACTCCCATCACAATTACAACCTCTTACCGACGGTGATGAATATGTAAACACCAAGTGGAATAAAACCTATCCCAAAATGTCATAAAAAGTAACTGATGAACAACAAAACTTTACAAATTATAACAAAAATATTCTTATGATAAGTTACATATACATGCAAAATACTGTAGGTTAAAATGACAACATATTTTACAACTAATAATGTTAATACAAAAAAAATGATAATGATGAGAACTAAAAATAAATTCCAGGTATAAACAAACCTGAACATGTACTTTAGTATATGCAAAAGACAACAGACTACAAAGGAAAAACTAATAATGATAACAATATATATAAAAACAAACATATGATTAGAATATATTTGACGTCAAGTCGAGAGGAGCAGCAAATTGAGAAGTTGGAAACATTACACATCCGTGGCTGAAAATAAGAGAAGGCGAGAGTGGGCACGTGTATCTGCAAGTGACATTATGTAGATGGCACTATTGCTGCCTGCTAATACTACGCGCGGTGCAATGGTAGTCAATAACACTACTGCTCTTATTGCTGCTGCTTCCCTGGCTGGCCCTCGCTCAAAAAAAAGGAGAACAAAATAATGATGGCGGAAGAGAGAGAAGTATGTAGGTAGGTAGGTAGGTAGGTAGGTAGAAGAGAAAGACATCGCTAGGAGAAGGGCTTAATGAAAACAAGCAAGCAGGCAACACAAGCAAAGCAAGAAAGCAAGCAAGCGAACGAACGAGACAGACAGATAGACACACACACAGACAGGCATAGAGGGAGGCGAGAACGGAGCACGCCAGAGGTGGGAGAGGTGGGAGAGGTAGGTAGGTAGGCAGGCTGGCTGGACTCTCCCTCTCTCTCTCTCTCTTGACGCCCATTGGTCTAGGTTAGTGAGGAGGGGTTTGCGCATGTGTCCTGTCTCTGGGGAGCTCCTCTCTTCTTTTTAACCCGTCATGTATAGCCAGCGAGGCCTTGTGATTTTTAATTTTCCCTTCATAATTTTTATTAGCTTTGCCATTTTTTAAGTCCGCTTCGCAAGACCTTTATTTCCATGGGTAATGCGAGATTTTGAGTAATAGCGGAAAATGAGTACAACAAAACTGGCGCATGGTCTTCTAGGATTGCTGGGGCATTTCGGTATTTTGGCCCCGAAATGCATTATACAAATTGGAAACAATGTAGTGACGTTATATGAGCCTTTGGCCAGCGAATATAAAAGCAGTGAGGCAGCGCCATTGGACTACATTAAGAGAAATATTACGTTTTCTGGCCGAATTAGGAAGGCTGCAGCATCCACTTGGTAATTCCCCTTCACTCATACGATTAAGGTGCATCTCCAGAGTCCTGCCCTACCTGTCATATAAATTTCCTGCCTAAACATAAATACTTTGCTATAAGCTTCTCAGTGTACAATTTATCATCAGAAAGGCAAACGATACTTTCAGACTGTATATATACCTTAACATTTTTATATTTAATACTGTGAAGCCATTTGTTGTTGTTGTTGTTGTTATGTTACGAATACGATTACTTGAAATACGTTTGAGCCTCTTATAGTCGTTTATGTACACAAATAGTAACTCACAAAGAACTATCCTACTCTTAACTACCCTATGTTCTATATCAAGAATCTCCTATCCAAAGAACTATCCTATTCTTAACTACCCCATGTTCTATATCAAGATTCTCCTATCCAAAGAACTATCCTATTCTTAACCAACCGATGTTCTATATCAAGAATCTCCTATCCATGGAACTATCCTATCTTTATTTAATTAACATGTTCTTTATCACAAATCTCCTATCCTTAACTATCCTATGTTCTATATCAAGAATTTCCTTTCCTTAGAACTCTACCCTCCTATCCTATCCTATCCTATGTTCTATATCAAGAATTTCCTTTCCTAAAAACTCTATCCTCTTATCCTATCCTATCCTATGTTCTATATCAAGAATTTCCTTTCCTAAAAACTCTATCCTCTTATCCTATCCTATCCTATGTTCTATATCAAGAATTTCCTTTCCTTAGAACTATACCCTCCTATCCTACCCTATCCTAACCTATGTTCTATATCAAGAATTTCCTTTCCTAAAAACTCTATCCTTTTATCCTATCCTATGTTCTATATCAAGAATTTCCTTTCCTTAGAACTCTACCCTCCTATCCTACCCTATTCTATCCAATGTTCTATATCATAAACCAATCTATATCATACACACCTTTATGTAATGTAAAGAAAGAAATCAGGAGGTAAACATCAGCTGCCAAACTCACTACACAACTCTCATCAAGATCAAAAATTCTCTGTGATACCTTCGAGTCCAGCATATCCCCCTGAACCAGAATATCAACCAATATGAGTGTCATCATATCCACCACCACTACCATCACAATTAGTAATATCAACCATAGCAGACCAACCAACACCATAACTACTACTATTACCACTACTATTACTATCAACTAGACAACCACTACCATCACAATTAGTAATATCAACCATAGCAAACCAACCATCACCATAACTACTACTATTACCACTACTACCATCACAGAAATTACTAATATAAACCATAGCAAACTAACCAACACCATAACTTCTATAACTTGTACTACTATTACTACTACTACTACTACTACTACTATATAACTACCACCACAACTCCCACAGAAATTAGTAATATAGGCCATAGCTAACCAACCAACACCATAACTTCTATAACTTGTACTACTACTATAATTACCACAACTATTACTACAACTACTAACACCACAATAAATAACATGAAGCAGAACTAATCAGCATCATAACTACCAACCTGTACTACTATTACTACTACTACTATGTTCACAATACTACTACTACTACTACTACTATTACTACTACTACCACTATAATCACCACAACCATCCCTCTTACTAACCAACACTACTATTGCTACCATAATCACCACAACTATCGAAACTACCAACCAATATTACTACTATTATAATACTACTACTTCTACCATACACACCACAACCATCGCAACTACCAACCAGTACCCCTACTACCATATTTACCACAACTACCAACCTCACAAAAATGACCATAGATGCTTGCTTCTCTTTAGACGATACCCACCCATTTTTCCTTCACGGTGACGAAATGTACCGGTATTACACGATGCACATAGACGAGTTACCTAAGTCCAACTACTACTACTAGATTTAAGGAGGTAGTACAGCGTTGGTAAAACTGTAGCAAATTATTCCCCAAAAAACTTCTTCCAAGCAATAGGCCAGCCAGCCACCATTATTTTTGTTCATCTGGTCCTCTTTCCTTGTATACTTTGGAGGAATCAAGACTCTCTAATGTAACAGTTATGCATCATCCCAAAAACACTAGTATTCTTCCACAGGTTACATGAAATGCCCACAGATGCCTCTATCATTTTTAAGGACCCTGTGATCGTGTATGTAAATTGGAGGCTTCTGATTCTTCCTGAATATGCCACGAAACAAGCCTCTTCCATAAAGGTATAGTGTTTCGTGGTAGTATTTGAAGGACTCACATATCTCCAATTTTCTGACTACATCACAGGGTCCCTTAACTATGCGACGTCTGTTCATGCAAGGTTGAAATCAAAGTGTGTGTTGTGTCAGTCAGAAAAGTATAGAGTATGTGGTATGTGTAAATGTCTCCACTCCTCCCTCCTTAAACATACATACATACATAGATACATACACCTAACTCAAAGTGTATTGTGTGTTATATCAGTCAGAAAAGTATACAGTATGTGGTATGTGTAAATGTCTCCACTCCTCCCTCCTTATACATACATACATAGATACATACACACACGTAACTTTGCTTGGCTTCAAGTTTGAATCACCAGAGTTTTGGTGTGTGGATGAGAGGCCCTGTCATAACCACCCTTGTCTATGGTGATACTCCCTCCATTCCAGGGGTAGAATCTCTCAGGAATCAAACTTTAAGGGAGATGAAGATTGGTAACTGTACTGTGTAGTTCTATTAAGGGGAGATTCTTTTGTTGGTGAATTGGAAGGTCTCTTGATTCCTCCAAACTATGCCATGAAACAGATCCCCTATTAGTACCGTTGAGGGAGTCTGTTTTCTGGTATAGTTCGGAGAAGTCTGTGGCCTTCCAATTGACCAACAATAGAATCTCCCCTTAAGGTGTAGAGAGAGAGACTGAAGGACAGACGAATACACTAAAACCTGTAGGCATGCGTTTGTTTATAATATTTCCTGCAAAATAATTATATAAAAGAGACAGAAAAGAAAATGTGTTGGCACGTCATCTAGGGAGACTGATTAAGACCACTACTACTACTACTACTACTACTACTACTACTACTATATAACTACCACCACAACTCCCACAGAAATTAGTAATATAGGCCATAGCTAACCAACCAACACCATAACTTCTATAACTTGTACTACTACTATAATTACCACAACTATTACTACAACTACTAAACACCACAATAAATAACAATAAATAGCCAAAGGATATTAAAACTCTTCCACCTAACCAAATAATATAAAGACTACAGTATATAATAAAATAGTTGTGAGCATCTAATTCTCACATATAATTCGTCTGTGGAGAAATGTTGGTCGACTTAATGAATCTAACATATCATCCAGGATTATTATCGTATATTATCATTGACATTTACTTAAATATGAAAGTCAACATGATATTGTAATATTGCAATGACCAAATGTTAGCAGATGTTTTCTTATTAATTAATCATACATATACAAACATAATCCAATGATCAGAAACAACCAGATATCTCAATATATTGCTGTTTTATGAGCCACGTTGATTACTTCAAACTAGCCTCAAAATTATGTATTTTCTTAACACTCTGAGTTACTGCCAGGAGTTTTGTTATTAATTCTTAAAGGAAGATTCCATTTTTGGTATATTGCAAGGCTACTGATTCCTCCTAACTATGGCAGAAAACAGACTCCCTCAGTGGTACTTATAGGGGATCGGTTTTGTGATATAGTTTTGGAGGAATCAAAGACCTTCCAGCACCCCAACAAAAGAATCTATCCTTAAATACATTCATCTAAAATTAGCAACGGTAAAAATTGGAGAAGATACTTTTTTTTTTGGGGGGGGGGGGGAGAAAGGGAAACTTATTCTTATTCGTTTTAAGGGGGAAGTTCTGTGTTGGTAAATCTGGAGCAACTGAATCCTCCAAACTATTCCAAGCAACAGAACAGCATTATATTTGCTCTTCTGGTCCTGTTTCCTAGCATACTTTGGAGGAATCAAGGCACTCCAATATACCAAAAACGAATTACCACCTTAACCTTTAGAGACTGTATGTAATAATAATTGTTCCTTGTTACAATCGTCTCTAGTTTCTCGGGGAACAATGATGACAAGAAACTACAGTGGCATTCAATGAGTAAATAAATACTCTGTTTATGATTTAATCTTTATGTGGGGTATATAAGCAGAATTAATATTATTATTATTATTGCTTTTATCATCATCATCATCATTATTATTTTTGTTATTTTTCTTATTATTCTTATTATTCTTATTATTATTGTTTTTATTATTATCATCATCATTATTATTTTTGTTATTTTTCTTATTATTATTATTATTATTATTGTTTTTATTATTATCATCATCATTATTATTTTTGTTATTTTTCTTATTATTATTATTATTGTTGTTGTGGTTAAGAATATGATCAATCGCCAGTATATAGCTATTTGTTATTATTACTTATGACTGAACAATAGAGAATGCGTTAAACTCCATGACACATACATAGTCTATTTTTAACACCCTTTAATGACCCACTCACAGTCAATGGAAACATATATTGACACAAATGAATAGAGCCTGAAGCAAGGAATGTGTTGTTGGTCAATGTAATCTATTTCCATCTTAGTGATTATTACCAGTTTCAAGGTTATTATTATTATTATTATTATTATTATTATTATTTATTTATTCAGTGTCTGTGATCGCATACTCTACTCGTGGTTATTGTGGTATTGTGGTTATTATCAGTTTCAAAGTTATTATTATTATTATTAATATTATTATCATCATCATTATTATTATTATTATTATTATTATTATTATTTATTCAGTGTCTGTTATCTCATACTCTACTTCCATCTTGAGGTTATTATCAGTTTCAAAGTTATTATTATTATTATCATTATTATTATTATTATTACTTTCATTATTATTATTATTTTCATTATTATTATTATTATTATATACTCAGTGTCTGTGATCACATACTCTATTTCCAACTTGTGATTATTATTATTATTATTATTATTTTGTCCTTCATTGTCGGTGATCGCATACTTAATTCTTCATCTGTCAATAATTTCATCGTGTCACATTTGGCACTTGCGAACAATGGATATAAAAAGGGATGTACAGCCACAATCAAATAACCACCGACACTTTCCTTCCATCGTGCAAATAAATCAGTATCATATCAAAATATAATCATACAACAACACCTTACGTCAACTCAACCCCCTCAATTATTATTATGAGGTGATGCAAAACCATACACGTGTTGTTCTTTATTACCAAGATATTTACTACGATGGAAGGAAAGTGTCGGTGGATATTATTATTATTATTATGAGGTGCTGCAAAACCATACATGTGTTGTTCTTTATTACCAAGATATTTACTACGATGGAAGGAAAGTGTCGGTGGATATTTGATTGAGGCTGTACAGTGTTAGTTATGGGGATATTCTCTTTTTGGTAAATTGGAAGGCTACTGATTCCTCCTAACTATGCCAGGAAACAGAGGACCTTAATATGCTACTAATATAGGGGATCTGTTTCGTGGCACAGTTTGGAGGAATCAGAGACCTTTTAATTCACCAACAAGAGAATCTCCCCTAAATCTAAAACAACTTATTCTTACAAACAATTCCAAGGAACAACAGGTCATCATTATTTTAGTTAATCTGTTTCTCTTTCCCGGCATACTGTGGAGGAATAAAGGCGCTCCAATGTACAAAAAGTTTATTATTTCACCCTTAAATATCTCACAGGTACAGCCACAATCAAATAACCACCGACACTTTCCTTCCATTGTGCAAATAAATCAGTATCATATCAAAATATAATCATACAACAACACCTTACGTCAACTCAACCCCCTCAATTATTATTATGAGGTGCTGCAAAACCATACACGTGTTGTTCTTTATTGCCAAGATATTTTCTACGATGGAAGGAAAGTGTCAGTGGATATTTGATTGTGGCTGTACAGTAGGCGGCAAAAGTCCTGTTACTCCTGTCGCCTCACCCAGCTTCACCATGCAATATTACAGTAAATACTCCAGAGGGGAAATTAATAAACTTATTCCTTTCTTTTTGGTCAGTTTACGAACCTGTGAAGCTTATATTTCTATACTGTACCTCATGACTATACCAATGTTGAGACAAGACATTTGCCGCCAACTGTACAACTGGGAACAAACACACGAATGACAAATATTATCATAGTTCCAAAATACAACCTCTGGGATTATATCAGTATGTTGTTACTGTTGTTACTCGTTTATCAATCATGTTAACTTGTTTATCTAATGAAGGAAGAAGGTGATAATTACGAATGGAGATTTTGAAAGACTACAAGAATGAATTCCTTTACCACACAGTGATCTCTAAGGGATTATATTATACACTTTTGGAACACTGGAGTGCCTTGATTCCACCAAAGTATGTCAGGAAACAGAACCAATTAATATATATAACTTTATCCTGTTGCTTGGAATACAGTTTAGTTTGGAGGAATAAAATTATGTTGTTCCAAATTGACCACCACCACCACCACTGTATTATAATATACCCCCTTAAGGGACCCTGTGATGTAGTCAGAAAATTGGAGATAAATGGGTACTTCAAACATTGCCACGAAACACCTTCTGTATAAAGAGAACCTGTTTCATGGCATAGTCAGGAGGAATCAGAAGCCACCAAGTCTCAAACACGATCACAGGGTCCTTAAGGGAACCTGTGATGTAGTCAGAAAATTGAAGATAAATGGCTCCTTTAAATATTGCCACGAAACACACACACACACACCTATATGGAAGGAGCTTGTTTCGTGGCATGGTCAGGTGGAATTAGAAGCCTCCAATTTTCATACACGATCACAGGTTCCTTAAGTCACTACCATATAGAATAATATTTAATAATAACTGTAGAAATCATTTATACCAGTTAACGACAATAGTGAAAATCGCAGAAACTCCTGTCCCCATAAATTGCCCTCTTTTGTGACTGTCTGCTTTAATAATGACCTTTGTGCCATCGATACGGATTAATCTATTTATTATAATTATTTATTTATGCGTTTCTTTGCATTCGTCTTACCGCGGCTATTTATCGGCATGTCAAATTGAATAAATATATTTACTATGTAGTTTTACCGAATCTGTATTTATTATTTCTTTTTCCCCCTCTCAGTTCTTGAGATTGCTTTCTTCCTCAAAATCAAAGTCTATTTTTCTTATATGATAAAACGCAGCCACAGAGTCTAAGCTAAAATTATGTATCATTTACCTTCTTCAATAAACCTGTACAATATAAACGATTGAGTGTTAGTGGAGAATACACACGTAGGTTTTTAGACTTCAGCCACAATCAAATATCCACCGACACTTTCCTTCCATCGTAGTAAATATCTTGGTAATAAAGAACAACACGTGTATGGTTTTGCAGCACCTCATAATAATAATAATAATATCCACCGACACTTTCCTTCCTTCGTAGTAAATATCTTGGTAATAAAGAACAACACGTGTATGATTTTGCAGCACCTCATAGTAATAATTGAGGGGGTTGAGTTGACGTAAGGTGTTGTTGTATGATTAGATTTTGATATGATACTGATTTATTTGCACGATGGAAGGAAAGTGTCGGTGGTTATTTGATTGTGGCTGTACAGTACACTCGCAATCCACCATTCTTGCCCACCCGAGTCGAAGCCCAAGATGTAGAGCAGGCGGTTTCTGGACGACAGCCCACCCAAACCATCAAGAGGCCACACACATTTCGAACCAATGGAGGGTTTGTATGGGTGGGCTGTCGTCTAGAAACCGCCTGCTCAACATCTCGGGTTACGACTCAGGTGGGCGAGAGATTGTGGATGTACAGTCACGGGCACTAATAAGTATACAGCTTTGGTTGAAGGTTTGAACGTTCCAATTCACCAACGAAGTAATTAATTCCAATGGAGATCTTAATTGTGCATTTATTTACTGTCTCTAGGTATCCGAAGCACACCTGGATACCTAATAGTGCTCGTAACTGTACAAGAGGTGATTTTGGACATACACGTATCGCTCCTGTATTATAAAGTGACCCACTGTGTAAATAAATAAACACTGATCGTAATATATCGCGTCTATATCAGAACACCATCGGGGAAAATCCATCCAAGGAAATTCTGTATGTTTAAATATGTAGACATGTGAAGAGGCATACTAAATTTCTGTATGTATGTATGTATATGTAGACAAGTGAAGAGACATACTAAAATTCTGTATGTATGTATATGTAGACAAGTGAAGAAGCATATTTAAATTCTGTATGTATAAATATATAGACATATGAAGAGGCGCCTATATTTAAATTCTGTATGTATGTATATGTAGATATGTGAAGAGGAAATATTTAAATTCTGTATGTATGTATGTATATGTAAGAGGACATGTGAAGTGGAACATTTATAAACAATCTTACAACACCTAAACTTGTTAAGGGACCCTGTGATGTAGTCAGAAAATTGGAAATAAATGGGTACTTCAAACATTGCCACGAAACACCATCTGTATAAAGAGAACCTGTTTCATGGCATAGTCAGGAGGAATCAGAAGCCACCAAGTCTCAAACACGATCACAGGGTCCTTAAACAATATCCTATCATCGTGTATGCAAATAGAAGCCTACTGATTCCTCCTGCCTATGCCACGAAACAAGCTCCTTCCCTATAGGTGGTGTTCCGTGGCAATATAATTTTGAAGGACTCATTTCCCTTCAATTTTCTGACTACATCACAGGGTCCCATAACACTAATGACTCAGGTTTATTCGTTCACTCCACTCTAATCTTGGATGTAAAAAAGAGGTTGTAGATTTGTTGCACTTTGGTGGCGCAAAATTTACATCTTCGAATTATTTCTGATATTATCATTATAAAGTGCAGAAGGAAGTTATGGGTTGCCAACTTAGGGGGCTTATGACAAACTTTATTTTCTATTACCTCCAAAAACGTTCCTAATTTAGATTCAACAAGTGACCATCATTATTCTTTTCATCTGTGTGTATATACTCTAAGAGGCTATGCAGAATTCAACACATTTCTAAATACTGGGTTTACAAAGGAGGTACAAATATCATCGATGCTAGGTTTATCATATTCTCTAATAACTATGCTAAATTAATTATATTTTCTAATAACCAATGATAAAACAAGTAACAAAACAGAAACAATGAGTAGTGCATCATATATACAAACTTAAGGGACCCTGTGTTGTAGTCAGAAAATTGGAGGTTAAAGAGTCCTTCAAATACTACCACGAAACATCACCTATACTGAAGAAGCTTGTTTCGTGGCAGTTTCAGGAGGAATTAGAAGCCACCAAGTCTCAAAATGAAGAAGAGATTTTATTGCCTACGTTTGGCTATTGTTTCTTCTTAAGGTGGTAATTTACTGTTGTTACATTGGAGTGCCTTGATTCCTCCAAAGTATGCCAGGAAACAAGACCAGATGAACAAAAATAATGGTGCTCTGCTGCTTGGAATAGTTTGGAGGATTCAGTTGCTCCAAGTTTCCACCACAAAATTTCCTACTTAGGGGTTTAATATTATAAAGTGTTGGTAAATCTGGAGCAATTGATTCCTCCAAACTATTCCGAACACCAGGTCACCATTATTTTTGTTAATCCGGTGCTGTTTCCTGGCATACTTTGGAAAAAAATTGTTTGGATTTGATCTGTCTGGGGAAAATTGTCTGGGGTTGGTTAGTCAGTCAGGAAAAATTTGTCTGGGGTGGGTTAGTCAGTCAGGAAAAATTTGTCTGGGGTTAGTCAGTCAGGGAAAATGTTATGTAAAGGTCGTTAAGTAAGGGTTAGTCAGGAAAAATGTTATAGATTTGGTCAGTCAGGGAAAAATTGTCTGGGGTTGGTCAGTCGGGGAAAATTGTATGGATTTGGTTGTCAGGGAAAAATCGTCTTGGGTTGTTCAGTCGGGGAAAATGTTATGTAGAGTTGGATGAGTAAGGGTTAGTCAGGGAAAATGTTATAGATTTGGTCAGTCAGGGAAAAATTGTCTGGGGTTGGTCAGTCGGGGAAAATGTTAAGTAAAGGTCGTTAAGTAAGGGTTAGTCAGGGAAAATGTTATAGATTTGGTCAGTCAGGGAAAAATTGTCTGGGGTTGGTCAGTCGGGGAAAATGTTATGTAAAGTTGGAAGCGTAAGGGTTTAACAAGGTTTACTGTCCTGCCAACCCGAGTAAAGAGGCAGCTTTGTATCCTACCTACTCCATTAACCCCCAACCAGGTAGATCACAGAGGCAGGCACTAAGGATATATACTCGTAACACTACACTGACAGCAACATTTTCTGACAGACCCTCTTTATGACTAGGCTTCATTTAGATTCAACAAGTGACCGTCATTATTCTTTTCATCTGTGTGTATATACTCTAGAGGCTATGCAGAATTCAACACATTTCTAAATACTGGGTTTACAAATAACTTCAAACAGCCTTTTTGTTCTCAACCTACACACACAATAAGTATTTTAGATTCACTGGCTACACTTTACTATTCTTAAATCTGTGTACATACTTGAGAGATTTTCATTAACTTCAGGTATGTTAATATTAAAAATAATGAAAAATAGTACGTTCAATAACCTTTTTCTTTTTTATTTCGTGTGTGTTTTAGTTCACTTTATTCTGCACTCCAATACAACAAGGACATAAGCCTAAGACATCAGTAATATGAATAATAATCTAAGTTACCAAATTGATATACTTCCTATAATATAATAATAGGTAAAAATCTTAGACACATACACCATTAAGACGATACCATGCAATTCTTAGCAACTCTGCCAATTTTTAATTAATATCCAATTACTAAAAAACAAATTCTGAAGTAATATAATTAGCCTTCATACACACACCACTAACCATCCAACATCTGCCACGCCCCTTCTTAAACATATAAATAACTATATATACCCCGTGTAGAGGTCGTCAGTCACATGCGGTGTATAGTTGCATTCAATAGTAACGAGCACAACGTCCAGTAGGTTTGGCGAAATGTGGCACCACTGTGTTGGTTTATAAATTCGTAGTAATAATAAATTAATGGACAGAAATCACACCTGCTATAGTAACCACCAACCATAAGGCTGCTTGCTATGAAAACAAACTGTACAGTGGTGCCACGTTTCGTCTAACCCAGCAGACTCTATGTTCGTTACTAGTGAAGGCAACTGTACGTCTAACTTCAACACATTCACCGCGCCCCATCACCCAAACTTCTTCGATATACGGCTGGCAAAAGCTGCTGCGTTCGATGGAGGAATGTTTGAGGGACAGGAATATGACATGGGTGGTTGAGGGGGAGGGATGTGACATGGAAAGGGGAGGGATATGACATGATAGTTGAGGGGAGGGATATGACATGGGTGGTTGAGGGGGAGGGATATGACATGAAAGTTGAGGGGGATGGATATGATATGGAAGTTGAGGGGGAGGGATATGACATGGAAAGGGGAGGGATATGACATGAAAGTTGAGGGGGAGGGATATGACATGTGTGGTTGAGGGGGAGGGATATGACATGAAAGTTGAGGGGGAGGGATATGACATGGGAGGTTGAGGGGGAGGGATATGACATGGGAGGTTGAGGGGGAGGGATATGACATGAAAGTTGAGGGGGAGGGATATGACATGGAAAGGGGAGGGATATGACATGAAAGTTGAGGGGGAGGGATATGACATGGAAGTTGAGGGAAGGGATATGACATGAGAGGTTGAGGAGGAGGGATATGACATGGAAAGGGGAGGGGGAGGGATATGACATGGAAAGGGGAGGGGGAGGAATATGACATGGAAGGTTTACGGATGACAACACCAAGGGGTCTTTCTGTCTGTCGCGGCCACCTCTGTTTGCAAGACGTGTAGTGATGGATAGAGAGATACGGGGAGACAGATAACTTGATAAAGATACAATGGGACATATAGCTAGATAGACAGGCAGATAAATACGGATATATACCTATAGATAAACACAGACAGATAGAGGTATAAAAAGACTAACCTAAATAAAGACAGATAGATAAACAGATACAAAAAGATAAATAGCCAGATAAAGACAGATAGATAGACAGATAGATAGATACAAAAAGACATAAACCTAGATAAAGACAGATAGATACAAGACATAAACCTAGATGAAGACAGATAGATACACAACGACATAAACCTAGATAAAGACCGATAGATACACAACGACATAAACCTAGATAAAGACTGATAGATACACAACTACATAAACCTAGATAAAGACAGATAGATACACAAAGACATAAACCTAGATAAAGACAGATAGATACACAACGACATAAACCTAGATGAAGACAGATAGATACACAACGACATAAACCTAGATGAAGACAGATAGATACACAACGACATAAACCTAGATAAAGACAGATAGATACATACACAACGACATGAACCTAGATGAAGACAGATAGATACACAAAGACATAAACCTAGATGAAGACAGATAGATAGATACATACAAACATAGGTAGATAGATAGAGAGAGAGATAGAAAAGCTGGCGGCGCCGTGTAAAACTCTGGTCACAGTTTGCAGTCGTTGAGGCATACCAGGAGAGGAAAGACATTGCACCAAAACACTCGCGAAACTTTTGTGTTCCTCCCGTTCTCTGCGCCTTGCCAGCACCATACTGTATTTATAGACGCTGGTTCAGTTTCAGGCGCCACTCCTGGATATTGTGTGAGCTATTGTGTTCTGTCACTGTCACAAAAGTTGGTGAGTGGGGACGGACGGAGAGATATTCAGAGTTCAGGGACGCCTCTCTCTCTCTCTCTCTCTCTCTGGTCGTAAACACAGCCCAAGGAAAAGTTGAGGTGGATTGAATTACTGGTGTGGGTTGTTTGTTGTGCATGTGTGGCTGTGTTGTATGATGGTGTGTGTGTGTGTGTGTGTGTGTGTCATGCAGGCGTGGGAGGGTGGAGTGGGTGTGTGTGTCCCATGGTGGCGTGGGTGGGTGGTGGGGGTATCTGCCTGTCCTTGTATCCTAGCATCATTGTCCTTGTATCCTAGCAAAATCATGTCTTTGTACCCACTAGTCCTGCCAGTCCTTGTATCCTATTATCATTATCCTTGTATCCTAGCATCATTGTCCTTGTATCCTAGCATCACTGTCCTTGTATCATAGCATCATTGTCCTTGTATCCTAGCAATAATGTCCTTGTACCCTAACATCATTGTCCTTGTATCCTAGCATCACTGTCCTTGTATCCTAGCATCATTGTCCTTGTATCCTAGCATCATTGTCCTTGTATCCTAACATCATTGTCCTTGTATCCTAGCATCACTGTCCTTGTATCATAGCATCACTGTCCTTGTATCATAGCATCACTGTCCTTGTATCCTATTATCATTGTCCTTGTATCCTAGCATCATTGTCCTTGTATTCTAGCATCATTGTCCTTGTATTCTAGCATCATTGTCCTTGTATCCTAGCATCACTGTCCTTGTACCCACTAGTCCTGCCAGTCCTTGTATCCTATTATCACTGTCCTTGTATCCTAGCATCATTGTCCTTGTATCCTAACATCATTGTCCTTGTATCCTAGCATTTATGTCCTTGTATCCTAACATCATTGTCCTTGTATCATAGTATCATTGTCCCTGTATCCTATTATCATTGTCCCTGTATCCTATTATCATTGTCCTTGTATCCTAGCAATTATGTCCTTGTACCCACTAGTCCTGCCAGTCCTTGTATCCTATTATCATTGTCCTTGTATCATAGCATCATTGTCCATGTATCCTAGCATCATTGTCCTTGTATTCTAGCATCATTGTCCTTGTATCCTATTATCATTGTCCCTGTATCCTAGCATCATTGTCCTTGTATCATAGCCATTATGTCCTTGTACCCACTAGTCCTGCCAGTCCTTGTATCCTATTATCATTGTCCTTGTATCCTAGCATTACTGTCCCTGTATCCTAGCATCATTGTCCTTGTATCATAGCATCATTGTCCTTGTATCCTAGCATCACTGTCCTTGTATCCTAACATCATTGTCCTTGTATCCTAACATCATTGTCCTTGTATCATAGTATCATTGTCCTTGTATCATAGTATCATTGTCCTTGTATCCTAACATCATTGTCCCTGTATCCTAGCATCATTGTCCTTGTATCCTAGCATCATTGTCCTTGTATCCTAACATCATTGTCCTTGTATCCTATTATCATTGTCCTTGTATCCTAGCACCATTGTCCTTGTATCCTAGCATCATTGTCCTTGTACCCACTAGTCCTGCCAGTCCTTGTATCCTAGCATTAATGTCCTTGTATCCTAGCATCATTGTCCTTGTATCCTAACATCATTGTCCTTGTATCCTAACATCATTGTCCTTGTATCCTAGCATCATTGTCCTTGTACCCACTAGTCCTGCCAGTCCTTGTATCCTAACATCATTGTCCTTGTATCCTAGCATCATTGTCCTTGTACCCACTAGTCCTGCCACCAGACCAATACTCATAACACGCCTGCCAACCAACAAAATGATGGCATTCCTCTACTAATAATGCAAAATTGGGACCAAATGCGAATAGTTTGCACAATACACGTTGCTTTATCGACCTTTCCAAGATTTTCAACACGTATGTAAAAACTTCCAATATACGTAAAAAAAAACTATTTACGTTGTTCTTATTTTATACTTGACACTGACATAATTTTATCTAAGGAAAATTAATATTATATCTTAATTAATTATCTAAAAAAAAAACCGTGGTGTGGTTATATATTTATTAATTAAATCACAGCTATATATTACCAAAGTGATATATTTTTCCTATATTTTGATGAGTATTAATTATTGCTCCTTTGGTTTCAGTTAAGAAGGGAATTATTACACAGACAAGTAACTATAAATTTGGCAGTAACTATAAAATTTCCTAGACTATTAATATCATAACAAATCATCATTTATTTCTCTATACCCTTTTATAAAATTCTCTAAGTTGAGTTTTTATTTCTTACTGCTATTTCTTAACCTTCTCTGCCTTACCTTAATGAATAATAATGTTAACTTTAATGAATAATATAATACTTCATTTGTTAAGCTATGAATAATGAAGTACCTTTTCTCATCAGAGCGACACGTGCAAATTATGATTACACAGACAACCGCACACACACACACACACACACACAAACGTACACAGTTACTCACACACATCTATATATACACACATACCCAATTGCACAACCACGCACACATTCACAAATATTATACACACACAGTCGAGCTCTCTCTCTCTCTCTCTCTCTCTCTCTCTCTCTCTCTCTCTCTCTCTCTCTCTCTCTCTCATACACTAAACACAGCCACACATGAAACACACACACAAGGCTACTTCACAACCATACACGGAAAATCACACATACAGCAAATACACATGATAACCAAACCTACATACAGCAAATACACACGAACACACACACACACACACACGATAACCAAACCTACATGCAGTGAATACACACACACGCACATGATAACCAAACCTACATACAGCAAATACATACACACACAAACGCACACGATAACCAAACCTGCACACACACACACACGATAACCAAACCTACACACACACACACACACACACACACACACACACACACGATAACCAAACCTACATACAGCAAATACACACACACACACACACACGATAACCAAACCTACATACAGCAAATACACACACACACACAAACGCACACGATAACCAAACCTACATACAGCAAATACATACACATACACACACATGATAACCAAACCTACATACAGTATACACACACACACACACACACACACACACACACACACACACACACACACACACACACACACACACACACGATAACCAAACCTACATAAAGCAAATACACATACACACACATGATAACCAAACCTACAGACAGCAAATACACACACACACACACACACACACACACACACACACACGATAATCAAACCTACATACAGCAAATACACAAACACACAAACACACACACGATAACCAAACATACATTCACACCCAAACACACGTGGGAAGGCAGGCGTTCCCTTTGGTAATCAGGGCTAAATTAAAATTGATTACCTAATTAGTTGCTATGTGCTGCTGGGTTGTCAGAGAACGTCTTACATTCCCAAATAAAAATCCCATCATGAGAGAAAGTCAAATAATGTAAATTATATATGTATGTAAATAAAAAAAATAAAAATCCCATCATGTGAGAAAGTCAAATATTGTAAAATATATGTATGTAAATAAAAAAAAAAAAAAATCACATCATGAGAGAAAGTCAAATAATTTAAAATATATATCTTAATAAAAAAAAAAATAATAATCCCAGCAATAGATATATATAATGTAAATATAATTATATGTAAATAAAGAAATCCAACCAAGAGTCATTCTATAAATAAAAAGTCCCAGCAAGAGAAATAATGTAAATATAATTAT
>JAWQEG010007874.1:22500-29961 GCA_033782935.1 Petrolisthes cinctipes
TCAAGGATAACCAGTGATAATTATACTGTTAAGAACACAAGAATATATACTCCCTAAGATATTGGTTACAAACTCTATCGTCAAGGAAAACCTGTGATAATTATACAGTTAAGAACATAAGAGTACAAACTTACAAAGATATTGGTTACAAACTCTATCATCAAGGATAACCAGTGATAATTATACAGTAAAGAACATAAGAGTACAAACTTACTAAGAAATTGATTACCAACTCTATATATCGTCAAGGAAAACCTGTGATAATTAAGGCATACAATGTTTTCTGCTAGTGTTACATTTTCCAACTACCCCCACTGCACTGCTGGCCATCGCATGAGTTACTTTAGTACCATATGCTCCTGGAACTAGAATTGCCACATGTGTAAATAGTTTCCCGTTTGACATTCACTTTAAGTACGGTATGAAATTTGCTGAAATCACATAATCATATTTCGCGTTATTACAACTACACATACTATTATTATGTAGATTTAGTATGTAGATTAAGTCCTATAAATTCTGCAGTTATTACATTAGATCCATTCGCCTCAGAGACCATGAGGTAATAATAAGGGCAAGAAATCCTTCAAATGCTTCACGTAGAGAAAAATCTGAGGTTAAATAAATACTATACAGTGAGATAAAACCGACTTTGGTACGATACATTATCAATACAAAAATTTGGTTTTCCCCTTCAAGAACGATTAATAAAAAATAAAAAAAAAATAAATAAAAAAAAAAAAAAATAATAATAATAACAATAATAATAAATAAAAATAATAATAAATAATAATAATAAAATAGAATAATAATAATAATAATAAAAATAAGTGCCTGAATTGTTCTAGGCTATGTTATGAGGAATATATAAAAGTCTATCGATAAACAAATTTCTTTAAAACTATCATACCAGGGTGTAAAGTTTTGATAGGCCAATAATTACTTCTGCCGTAGGACATGAGTATCATTAGTGCCTTTATTATTATTATTGTTCTTGTTGTTATTATCATTACTATTTATTATTATTATCATCATCATTACTATTTATTATTATTATAATTACTATTTATTATTATTATTACTAATTATTACTATTTATTATTATTATTACTATTTATTACTATTTATTATTATTATTACTATTTATTATTATTATTATTACTATTTATTATTATTATTACTATTTATTATTATTATTATTATTATTACTATTTATTATTATCATCATCATTATTATTATTATTATTATTACTATTTCTATTTTTTTTTTTTTTTAAGGAGAGTAAACATTTTCTAATAATTTAAGTCAATGTGCCATATTAGATAGAGTGGCTCAGATGAGAGTGTGAGTGTACATACATACATTAGCTTATTGGTGTGGCAAATCATAAACTCTCGACAAAGTTAATTCACCAAAATAATAATAATAATAATAATAAAAATAAAAATAATAATAATAATAATAATAATAATAATAATAATAATAATAATAAATAATAATAATAATAATAATAATAATAATAATAATAATAATAATAATAATAATAATGCGTATGTTTAGATTTAAAAAAATACACACATATATATATAAAATAAAAATATTTTGGACAGTCCTAAAAGTTTCCTAGGACGGAGAGACTACCGTGGACTCATCCAAATAATTGTCAACAGTTTCTCTCACAATGCGTCACTGCCATTCCCTTCTCCAGCCACACAACACAACACAACACACAACACCACATTGTAACATGCTTGGTGGTGGTCGTGGTGGTGGTGATGGAGAATGACTGGTGGTGGTGGTGGAGGTGGTGGAGGGAGTGAAGGAGAACGACTGGGTGGTGGTTGTGGTGGTGGTGGTGAGAGAATGGGGTTGAGAAGGTGGAAATGTAGGAGAGAGGAAATGGAGAGAGACTGGGTGGTGGATAAGGTGATGGAGGAGGTGAAGGAGAGAGGATATGGAGAAAGACTGGGTGGTGGAGAAGGTGAAGGAGAGAGGAAATGGAGAAAGACTGGGTGGTGGAGAAGGTGAAGGAGAGAGGAAATGGACAGAGATTGGGTGGTGGTGGTGGTGGTGAAGGGGAAGGAGGTTGAGAAGGTGGATGAAAAATGGATTGAGGAATTAAAGGTATTGGTTGATAGTAGTAGTAGTAATGGAAGAGATGGTAGTGGTGGAGGTTGAAGAGAATGGGGAGATAGAGGATGAGAGAGTGATTGTTTGTGGTTGCAGAGATTGTGGAGATAAAGAGAGTACCTGGTGAGTGATTGTTTGTGGTTGCAGAGATTGTGGAGATACAGAAAGAGAGTAACAAGTGAGTGATTGTTTGTGGTTGCAGAGACTGAGGAAATAAAGAGAGTAACTGGTGATAGAGATGGGGGGGGGGGGGGGTGTTGTGGAGTCTGATGATATAGAGAACAATAACAACAACAACAACAACAACAACAACTAACAACAACAACATCTATGCTTTAATCAGAGTGTTTTTAGTTGCTTTCGGTGATAAGCTCTTGTATTTAACTTACAAGTCTGACTTACCATAAGAAAAACCCTTTCCCTACGAAATAAGTTAATACGAGCTAACAAATATAATTATAAATATAACTTATACCAACAATACAATACAAATCGACCCTAATTATATGACAAACTTGCACACACATTTAAGGTGGTAATTCTTTTTGGGTACATTGTATTGCCATGATTCCTCCAAAGTATGGCAGGAAACAGGACCAGATGAACAAAAATAATGGTATTCTGTAGCTTGGAATAGTTTGGAGGAGTCGATTGCTCCAGATTTACCAACACAAAACTACCCCCTTAACCATCATTTCCTGGCAATACAGTCGTTATTATTACTTACAGGAGTTAGAGACAGAAGCTCAGCCAGAATATGTCATGTACAATATATAAAAAGTAACTGTGTAACCTAAGCTTCTCAAAATACCCCAGCAATCGATGGTACTACTCAGTGACCACGACCCTAACATTGGGCACCTTACCTGTCACACCACACTGCACTAGATTATATCATGAAAAATGTACACTGGCTCAAAAAATAATCGCTACAGCTCATGATAAACAAGCTCGTTTTCAGTAGCCATCGTCTTAGGTGTCAGAATGTTTCACGAAGGAAATGCGCGATACTTTTGATCGAGTGTACACAACTCTTAGACTGAATTTATGTGCGACACTTTGCCACATCATCCGTTGATATTATTCCATTTTGAAGAAGAACAAATTATTTCTTTACTTAATTATGGGGGAAATTTTGTGTTGGTAATTCTGTAGCAAATGAATCCTCCAAACTATTCCAAGCAACTGAAAACCATTATTTTTGCTTTTCTGCTTCTGTTTCCTAGCATACTTTGGAGGAATCAAGACACTCCAATGTACCAAAAGCGAATTACCCGCTTAATCATACAGTATTGGTATTAACCTTGGGAGAATATTGCCTCGTTTTGTGAATATTTTAATATTTGTCTTGTGTGAACCTTCGACACTTCCTTTGGGTGATAATTATGATGTTGTCGGTGAATTGGAGGACACGAATCATCCAACTTGTGTCAGGAAACAGACTGTCGTTACAAGGATGCTTGCTTCCAGTCACAGGTTGTGGGAATCAGTAGCCTCCAATTCGCAGACAATTTTTTTTTTTTTTTTTTTTTTTTAGCCTCTTAAAATATCATAATCATATTTCATTGCTGGGTAAGGTTCCACAGGGTATTAATTAGGCGGCATATTTTGACATACACTATATTATACAAACAATATATACAATGCTATAGAATAAACTAACTCTTATTTATATTGCGAAAAAAAGACTATATTATACAACAATATATAAAATGCTATAGAATAACCTAACTCTTTATTTATATTGCGAACTTTTAAGACAACAAATACTTTTATCATATTTTCTCATTCTATTTGTAGTACAGAAATTTTTCCATAATATTATGTATGATAATAGTGAATGAATAAACCTAATCCACGTAACCACCGTCCCAATCAGACACCTTGCATAAATTTGTAGCCAAACAGAAGGGATACTTGTGGTTGTATATGTTTATTTGTGTTATATATGGGTTGATTTGTGGTTGTATGTGTTTATTTGTGGTTGTATGTGTTTATTTGTGGTTGTATGTATTTATTTGTGGTTGTATGTGTAAATTTGTGTTATATATGGGTTGATTTGTGGTTGTATGTGTTTATTTGTGTTATATATGGGTTGATTTGTGGTTGTATGTGTTTATTTGTGTTATATATGGGTTGATTTGTGGTTGTATGTGGGTTGATTTGTGGTTGTATGTGTAAATTTGCGCAATACATGGGTTTATTTGTGGTTGTATGTGTTTATTTGTGGTTGTATGTATGTTATTTGTGGTTGTATGTGTAAATTTGTGTTATATATGGGTTGATTTGTGGTTGTATATGTTTATTTGTGTTTTATATGGGTTGATTTGTGGTTGTATATGTTTATTTGTGTTATATATGGGTTGATTTGTGGTTGTATGTATGTTATTTGTGGTTGTATGTGTTTATTTGTGTTATATATGGGTTGATTTGTGGTTGTATGTGTTTATTTGTGTTATATATGGGTTGATTTGTGGTTGTATGTGTTTATTTGTGTTATATATGGGTTGATTTATGGTTGTATGGGTTAATTTGTGTTATATATGGGTTGATTTGTGGTTGTATGTGTTTATTTATGGTTGTATGTGTAAATTTGTGGTTGTATGTGTAAATTTGTGATATATATGGGTTGATTTGTGGTTGTATGGATTAATTTGTGTTATATATGGGTTGATTTGTGGTTGTATGTGTAAATTTGTGTTATATATGGGTTGATTTGAGGTTGTATATGTTTATTTGTGGTTGTATGTGTTAATGTGTGTTTATATGGGAGGATTTGTGGTTGTATGTGTTTATTTTGTGTTATATATGGGTTGATTTGTGGTTGTATGGGTTAATTTGTGTTATATATGGGTTGATTTGTGGTTGTATGTATGTTTATTTGTGGTTGTATGGGTTAATTTGTGTTGTATATGGGTTGATTTGTGCCATGATATTGATTTGTGCTTGCATGAGTTGTGTTTCTATGGGTTAATTTGTGCTTGCATGGGATGATTTGTGGTTGTATGTGCCGATTTGTATTATCTATGAGTTAATTTGCAGCCTCTCTGTTTACTTAATACAATAATAATATATATAAAAAAATTCATAGCAGCTTGTAAATGCCGTCAAGCAAAACGCGACAAGTCCAACATCAACAAAACAATTAAAAAAGTATAATTATAAATATACATACACTTAAAGAGGAATCAAGTCACGATACCAATAATACCAAAATACACACTCATGTATTATGTCGCAGTGTGTGTAGCAAATAACGCACGAAGACCTATGTAATGCCGATAACGTTTGATTGAATATTTCAGCTATGCGCTTTCCAATTATAATAAAGATATTGAAAATGTTTAGTATTCCTAATTGAAAATCCAACCGAGGTCGATGGAAGTGAAGGTGTGAGTAATATTCTCTTTGTTTACAGTTCTTCAATTTAATTCACTATATATAGTACACATATTCCTTTAAGAGGATATAGATAGTATACTTGTAGTACATTGGAGAGTCTTGATTCCTCCAAACTATGCCAGGAAACAGAATTATCCCCTATTAGTACCACTGAAGGCGTCTGTTTTCTGGTAGAGTTAGGAGAAATCAGTAAGTAGCCTTCCAAATTATACCAACATGAGAAATTCCCCTTCAAGACCTGCTACCCTCTTCATTCCTACACATGATTATGGGCACTACTAATATCGGGTGGAAGGAGCCATCAGAACATTGGTATTCATAATAATTTTCAACGGGATCGCTAGAGAAGGAAAGCAAAGGAAGGACTCATGATTATTATTTTTGTGTTGTGACTGTTGTTGTTGTTGTCTTTCGGTATCGACTAGGAAGAAATACGAACATCAATTTTAATTTTAGTGATACATGGTTGTGGTTTGAGAGAGAGAGAGAGAGAGAGAGAGAGAGAGAGAGAGAGAGAGAGAGAGAGAGAGAGAGAGAGAGAGAGAGAGAGAGAGAGAGAGAGAGAGAGAGAGAGAGAGAGAGAGAGAGAGAGAGAGAGAGAGAGAGAGAGAGAGAGAGAGAGAGAGAGAGAGAGAGAGAGAAAAAAACACGATCTTGGTCGCTAGAAAAACGTACTAAAGGAAAAGCGCATGATAATTGTTTGAGAAATGTTGTTGTTGTTCTCTTTCCGTATCGACTAATAAGGAATACGATGACGGACATTAGTTGTAGCGGGTTGTGGACGGAGACGACAACAACAACAACAACAACAACAACAACAACCACCACCATCACCACCACAAAGGGGTGTTTGGAGTTCACGTGTAATGTGTAATTATACCGCACTAACACAACCGCCACTCCAAAGGTCAGGCCAATTAACACCATCGCATGCCAACTTCCCACTAAAAACAAAATGGAAAAGTCGTAGATGAGCTCGTGAACGATACAATCTACACTGGTTTCTCGTATAGGCAACACGCTACTGTATTGTAACACGAGAGAGAGAGAGAGAGAGAGAGAGAGAGAGAGAGAGAGAGAGGAGAGAGAGAGAGAGGAGAGAGAGAGAGAGAGAGAGAGAGAGAGAGAGAGAGAGAGAGAGAGAGGAGAGAGAGAGAGAGAGAGAGAGAGAGAGAGACAGAGAGAGAGAGACAGAGAGAGAGAGACAGAGAGAGAGAGACAGAGACAGAGAGACAAGAGAGACAGAGAGACAGAGAGACAGAGAGACAGAGAGAGAGAGAGTCTGTGTGTGTGTGTGTGTGTGTGTGTGTGTGTGTGTGTGTGTGTGTGTGTGTGTGTACAGTTGCTAGCACAAGTTTTGATGAACATGGGGTTAACTGGGCAAACATGTATCACGAACGAGGGGTGTGTGTGTGCATGTGTGTGTGTGTACAGTTACAAGCACAAGATATCGAAAAGGAAATAAAATTGATTGGTTTCTTAAGATTTCATTCCCCACTGATGTTACCGTGTTATCGAGATCAAAAAACTTAATAGATAATATTTAATAAACTTGACCCAAGGATAGTTACGTTACTCATGACAAGGACACACCCTGTAATAATTTTCATGATTAATTAATACATCACAACATCTCATCTTTCAATTTGGTTAAAGGACGAGTTGTGTCTATGATTTTGTGGGATGAAAGAGTAAGGAGTAATAATAATGAAAGAGGAATTGAGAGGTTAGGGGATTTAATTATGTGGGATGAAAGGTGTAAGGAGTAATAAGAAAGAGTAAAGGAGAGGTTAGGGGATGGGATTTTGTGGGCCTGAAAGAGTAAGGAGTAATAATAAGGGAAAACGGAAAGGAGAAGTAACGGGGGTGGGATTTTGTGTGAATGAACGAGTAAAGAGTAATAATAATGAAAGAGGAAAGGAGAGTTG
>JAWQEG010007875.1:0-32500 GCA_033782935.1 Petrolisthes cinctipes
TCCCATAATTATTGTCTCATACGGAGGGATACTTATCGCTTAGAGGAATCAGTAACCTCCTAATTTCCTTCAACAGGCAAGTTACTTACATTAAGGGGGTGCGGGAATAGGGGGACAGGCTTGGGGGGGGGGGGGTTTAGGGGGGTGCGGGAGTAGGGGGACAGACTTGGGGGGGGGTTTAGGGGGGTGCGGGAATAGGGGACAGGCTTGGGGGGGGGGTTTAGGGGGGGGGTTAGGGGGGTGCGGGAGTAGGGGGACAGGCTTGGGGGAGGGGGTTAGGGAGATGCGGTAATAGAAGACAGGCTTTCTACCCACCCCAAGCCTGTCCCCCCTATTCCCGCACCCCCCGCACCCGCCCACCCCCATCCAAGCCTGTCCCCTTACTTCCGCACCCCTTAATTAAGGACCCTGTGATCGTGTATGAAAATTGGATGCTTCTAATTCCACCTAACCATGCCACGAAACAAACTCCTTCCATATGTAACACAAACACTCTCTCTCTCTCTCTCTCTCTCTCTCTCTCTCTCTCTCTCTCTCTCTCTCTCTCCTCTGTTGTGGTCTGTGTATCTATGTAACACACACACACACACACACTCTCTCTCTCTCTCTCTCTCTCTCTCTCTCTCTCTCTCTCTCTCTCTCTCTCTCTCTCTCTCTCTCTCTCTCTCTCTCTCTCTCTCTCTCTCTCGTGGGAATAATTGGAGGACTCGTGAATCTCCAACTTTCAGACTAATAAAACACACGTTAAAATATGCCTTGGTAATGTAATGTAATGTAATGTAATGTTGTTGTTGTTGTTGTCATTTTCCGCCGCTAGAGGTCTTCGCCTACTGTGTTGTCTGGCTTCATGACACACAGGGTTCGCGATAGTCATTTGTTTCAGTCATTGGTGGCTATTGTTGTTATTATGGAGGCACGCTATGTTTTGTTTTTGTATTTTTCATCTCTCTCTCTCTCTCTCTCTCTCTCTCTCTCTCTCTCTCTCTCTCTCTCTCTCTCTCTCTCTCTCTCTCTCTCTCTCTCTATTTATTCATTATTCGTGCCTATCTCAAATAATAATACCTGTACATAAGCGTATAATATATGTGCAATGCCATGTGTAAATGTGTGTTGTAGGGTGTAAATGTGTGTTGTAGGGTGTAAATGTGTAAATGTATGTGCAATGCCATGAGTAAAAGTGTGTTGTAAGGTGTAAATGTGTGTTGTAGGGTGTAAATGTATGTTATAGGGTGTAAAGGTGTGTTGTTAGGGTGTAAATGTGTGTTGTAGGGTGTAAATGTGTGTTGTAGGGTGTAAATGTGTGTTGTATAGGGTGTAAGTGCAATGGGTTTTTTTTATTTCCAACTGATCTCCAAGACTGTGATTATTGGTGTTTGTACAATGGATGGATGGTGTGGACAGAGATGGTTGAGAAGGATTGTGGTTGTATTGTTGTGGTTGTGTTGTTGTGGTTGTGTTGTTGTGGTTGTGTTGTTGTGGTTGTTGTTGTTGTTGTTGTAGAGAGAGGTGAGGGGAACGTGATGTTGTAAGGTTAGTAGTATTCTGGGAGTTATAAATAAGGTCTATTAGATTTTTTTCCCCACTATCCATATTAAGGGGGTGCGGGAATAGGGGGACAGGCTTGGGGGGGGTTTAAGGGGGTGCGGGTTTTTTTTTGGGGGGGGTCTTGGAGGGGTGCGGGAGTAAGGGGGACAGGCTTGGGGGGGGGGGGGGGTTAGGGGTGTGCGGGAATAGGGGACAGGCTTTCTACTCACCCAAAACCTGTCCCCCTATTCCCGCACCCCCCCAGTCTCCCCCCCCAAGCCTGCCCCCTACTCCCGCACCCCTTAAATGATGATGATGATGATGATGGTGACGATGATGATGATGCTAAAATTTGTATATATCATCATATTGTTTATGGTGATTATGATACAAATGACATTTATAATAATTATTGCCGTTAATAATAACAACAATAACAACAAAGAAACGAAGAAAAAGTACGACAAAAAAATCAGAAAGAACACATCCAATAACAACAACAACACAACTATCTATAAACAATAACCTTCATTATACACACACACACTCCTCACCTTCACAACACAACAACCTGTAATATACACTCCCCTCACCTGCATGCACAACACAACTATTTACAAACAATCACCTGTAATATACACACTCTCTCCTCACCTTCATTACACAACACAACAAACAATCACCTGTAATATACACACTCTCGCCTCACCTACCTTTACTGTAATTAATTGTGTGTCCGTCCTTAGGTATGCCGACGTCCCACATCCTTTGCGGGATGACGACCGTCCGCATGGTGTCCTCGGGTATGTCCGATAACACCGTCACCCTAGCCATCCAGCAGATCACCTCCCTTGACTTCACACCCACCCTCATGTGTGAGCTGCCCCTGTGAGGTAAGGAGAGGCGCGAATAAATCCAACCCTGAATATTACATTAACTATATAGGAGGTCATGTATGTTGTTTACGAGGTCATAAAAAAAGGGCATATTAAAGAGCATGTTTGTAGGGGTTGCACAACACAGACTACACAGGGTCATATCATTATTATTATTGTAGGTCACTCGAGTGTTGGTGGTAGACCCTTCCTCCTCCCACTCAATTCTACATAGTTACGGAATCTGCCCAGTGCTTCAGTCTAAGTAGATGAGGGTAAAATATATGTAGAGTACAGTACTACACTCTGGCATGATGGTCGAAAGAGATTGCAGATGGATTGAACTGACGGTGGGATGGATGATGGTAGGATGGAAGATAACACACAACAGGACGTTGGAAAGGATAGCTTGATTGAAAAGGGTTCGAATGAGAGGACACAAGAAGATGTGATAAATGCAGTGCAGAATATGAACAATTCAATAATACAGAAGAGAGAGAGAGGAGAGAACACAGAATACTTCGTGTCAGACAGAGAGAAAGGAGAGATGTAATTGGTGAATTGTTGTTTGATAATGAAAGTATTACTGTATTCACAATCTCTGGAAAGTGAGCGAGCTAAAAAAAAATTGAGCAAGTGAACAGACAAAATTACAAGAGAGAAAACAGCAGTCTGACCACAAGAGGAGGCCAATCAGGGAGGGGTCCATATTATATACAAAGACGAAGCCTCCCTTGTCCCAACTAAGCTAATAAACAGATGGTACAGTACATATATAATGGCAAGACTGCATGACTGAACCAAGGCAACATAACGGCATGATGATGGCAGGGATGGAAGGAGGGAGTCTAAATGGTTAAGCCTCTTATCATGTCAAGTACAAAGTGATCGATAATGTCCCTCTCTCTCTCTCTCTCTCTCTTATTTCTCTCGTCGTTTTGTGTTTTTGTCTATCTCTCTAATTTTGTTTCTTCTCTGTCTATCTTCCTATTTCTCTGTTTCTTGATTTTACTTAATGTTTACTTACTGTTTATTGGACTGTCTCCTACGTACGGATTTCTTTATTTGTGTGTGTGTGTGTGTGTGTGTGTGTGTGTGTGTGTGTGTGTGTGTGTGTGTGTGTGTGTGTGTGTGTGTGCCTCTCGTTTGCTCTTACCTCTTCTTTATATTTATCTGTTTCTCACTCTTATGTGTTTCACTTATACTAATCTCTCACTTTATGATTTTCTGTCTCCATACCTACCATCCAACAACCTGTCCATCCAACGTTCAATCTATCTACCAATCAATCAATCAAGGAATCTTTCTATCTATCATTTTGCATAACTCTAACATCACCTATTCCCTTTCTTCGTTTCTTTTCTCTGTACCTTCCTTCTCTCTCTCACACATTCGTCATTCTCTTTATACGGTATGTCTTGCCTCTTTCTTTGCAGCAGTAAACTCAACCCCCCCCCCTCTCTCTCTCTCTCTCTCTCTCTCTTTCGCCATACAGAACAGAATTGAACCGAACAGACAGAACCGAATGAAGACACAATCCCTCTAACTTAAGCATACGAACGGGTTGTGTGTGTTTATCATGGCTAATGTTTATAGTGCCCCATGCAGGGTTCAATAGTTCTGTCCTGATCCTTCCAAAACACACACGGTCGGTCTAACCCTGGTTGGTATAATGATTTTTTTTGAGGTTGTAAGAAGGGCTGAAAGACGAGGGAGAAGGTGATTGATTAAGATGTGCCTTGGTTAGTAGACATCGTAGAAACAGAACATAATTATTGATCCCCAGGCAGTGCAGATAGTTAATATCACTAATAAAATAAAATAAATACAGATGGGGTAAGAATCAACACCATGATGCAATATTACGGATGTATTGTATGACTGTTAATCTAAATAGGGTCTACAGTCTGTACAGTACTTGAAGTAATATGGATTTACTGTATAATATTATTTATCTATATTTATCTAATGATGCTTTTGTCTTTTCTTTCTACAGCACACAGCCGGCACCTCCATCAACAAGCCTAACTGTAGAAGAAAAGACATGCTCCCACTACTACTGTTATTACCACTACCTCTACTTACTAAGACCACTACTACTACTACTACCACCAATTGAGTCTACCTCCACTACAACTACTACTTTGACCTACTGAGACCACCACTACTACTACCACCACCAATTGAGTCTACCTCCACTACAACTACTACTACTACTACTATTTCCTTCACCACTACTCCCTCCACAAACCTACTTACCACTATCATTCCCATTAATACTACCACCACTACCACCACCACTACTACTACTAATATACGTCTACTACTGAAGGATACTATTATTCTTACTAACACCACTATACTAATGCCTCTATTACTCATTAACTTTCTCTTATTGTGGCTGCATCTATAATATTATACTCTTATTCTCTCTATCTCTCATTAATTGTTCTTTATCTCCCCTTCTCCCTCAAACCCTCCTGTCCCTTTCCATCTCCCCACTTGTTTTAATATTCTCCTCCATCCATCCACCCATCCCTCTTCTCTATCTTTCCTCTTCTCGTCATATTTTCTCCCTCTCCCAAGTCTCTTCACCTTCTCCCCAATCACCACCTATGTACTTTACCAGGGGTAGGTAGAGGGTGGTGCCACAGTACAGCACCTCAACACAACATAACCAAAACACACTCCATCATAAACCATATACAGTATATACCTCCCACCCCTCCACCAATACAAAAGGGTAAATAACTTCAGTGGAGCTGCAATGTTTTGTTCATCCCAAACCATAACATTTTTATCTTCTCACACCTCTGCTCATAGCTGACACACACACACACACACTTTGATATATATTGCTTGCAAATTGTTCAGTCATCACACACGCCATGTCACAGTACAGTATCCACACTACCCTCAACAGTCATACAGTTAAATATACCACAATGTTAGTGCATACTTCTTCAGTCTTCACAAACACCATATTGTTTTACAGTACCTACACTTGTCTGCCACATACTGTAGGCCACAAACTCAGCCCTTAATACAGTTGATAATATTTAGTCACAAGCTGCTACCCTGTCCCATGTCTTGTGTTCAGGTGCTTATAAATATCAATTATGTTTGACTGTAAAGTTGGCCCTATAAACAATGCAAGGATATATCTACCAGCTTACTTCTTTAGGTCAAAACAGAGCTATATAATCATTATAATCACAAGTTATTCTAAAAGAACTGAATAATTATAATACTGGTGATAAACAAATAAGCAGACAGACACAAGTTGAATATATCACCTCTTATCAACTCTGACTTCTGAGGTAGCAACCGTAATCATCAAGCTCCACTGTAATATACCCCAATGCAACAAACAGTAACACAATCCAATTAAATACTTATCCTCACAATACACATCAATACAAAACATCAATGTAACATATATATACCACAAACAAACTGTTCTGTAGTACCACATATACCATCACAAAACATTCCTCTAATCATAAAAAAATTGCCAGCACACAAGATGAGTAAATTCACCAGCTGGTAATTTATTTTATGATATGGTGATTTCAACTTGTTTTCCCTCTGTTAAAACAAACCTTACTTTACTACAGTCCTCTCCTACTTGACAATCTTTCCAATTTGATTATAAACCCCAGAGAGATAAAGAAAATCCCAAGCTTGGCAGTAATTGAACACACTTTGAAAATGTGGGACTGGAAAGAACTGTTTAATAACCATAGGCAGTCAATGGAGACAGAGGTAGGAGCAATCTTTAAAAATATATGTGATTAAAGGAGGGAGAGTTGAAGATACTTATGACACTGACTGACTTGAGATCAAATTAGACATCATTAATATCAAACTCCACAATTCTCATTTTCTCTAGGGTCAATGTAAGATGAATCTCATCTGGGTATCTGCTGCAAATGCAACTTGAAGTCCATTCAGAATCCTAACTGTATAGTCAAATATAAAAGTTCTGTCACTTGCCAATCCACAAAGTCTGATAATCAATATATAATGTTGTAACATTTTACACAGATGGATAAACACACACACACAATAAACATCAGTATCCTCGACTGTCACTAGGTAGGCCGAGTTTCACGACATGCTCAATACTGCTAAGGATTTTCACAGACAACCGAGCACCCACTGTTTCTCTTAAGCAAGAGAATCAATGGGATGTATGGTGTGTAAAAGTCCCAGTCTTACCCATAGATTGGTCATTACAAAAGGAGAGAATAAGTTGGCGATCACAAGTCCAGCATGTGGTCAAACCGTGGGTGAATAACGCATATAGATATACCGGTAGTACTGTACTGCACTGCATATTATTTAACTTGAACACATTCTATTAACAGACTTTATAGATTGACGAGTGACAACTTTTATGGGTGACTCCAATTTTTTTTTTTTTTTTTCAAATTCAGATGAAGATACAAATCCCATATATCATACAAAATGATTCTTGACCCTCTAAAGGCAAAAACTTTTCAGAATCATACACAACACAGACTATAGCATTGATATTGATGCCAACATACTTATAAAATGACTGATATACTTACTGAATTCCCTTTCACAAATACTCCACCAACATTTCAACAACAAAAATGTTTTAAAAAGGGGCTTCAAAATTCAGAAAAGTTTAAAATAATGCTTATTACAATACTTGTTCAAGAAAAACTTCCATCATGTGATTCAAGACTCTTGAAGAGTTATTTATTCATTAATGATAACTATAAGTAATTATATATATATATATCTTAAACTGCATCTCAACTACAGTATTAAACATCTACAGTACTTTACATCTGAAATTATTTGAATGAATAATATCTTTCAAAAGTAAAGGAACTTGCCCTTGGTTTAAAACAAATATGAATTTTACCTGAATTAAACAAAAAAATACTTTAAAATACGCTAAAAAATTTATATCCTCATTATTGAATGAAAATGTACTATATGAATACAGTATACCAATATTTTTCACTCCCAACTTTGAAAAATAATCCACTTATGATTCTACCAAGATCATATTTAACTCTTGAATTTGAAAGAGATTTACTGGGTACAGTACAGGTACTTGTTATCTAACCCAGTGATAATATAATAAATATACTCGTAGTATAAGTCTAGTCCTATATCTATGTCCAGAAGAATATAAAAGAATATTATATGTATATGAAGAGATTATAATTATCAATTCACACCTAACAGAAACAATAATAAATTAATCCTTATCTTTGCGTCCAGCAGGATAAGACATAGGCCTATATACGCTTTGTAATGACTCATAAATTATGAAATATCTATATGAATTTGGAATTACACTGTGTCCAAAAAATATATAAATTTTTTTTTTAACCTTGTCGTAGTTGTTGTTGTTATTGTTGTTGAAGTTCTACAAGCAGTCTGGCCGAGCAGCCCCGGCCCCCGAGCCCCTGAGGAAGGCCATGGCCTGAATAGGGCTTTCCCACAGTGCTCTCAGAGAGTGTATATTGTGTTGTGTACATTGCAGTCTTCCATAATGTGTTTATTAGATTGGGATGTTGTGTTGCATCCTGGACAGATATCCATAATGGCTCTGTCGAGCTCCTTCTGATATGTCAAAAGGGCCAGATGGTGGCCACATTGCAGCTGACTATGCCACGAAACACACTCCTTCCCTATTGGTGTGTGTGTTTCTTGGCAATATGTGAAGTACTCTTTATATTATGTTACTGATCCCAAAACTACCACCACACTGTTACTTATACAAGGCCTACTACACTGCTACTATGTCAAGACTACTACAGTATATTGCTATTATACTACTATACTGTGTTACTGGTATTAGGGCTATCATACTACTATACTACTGTGTTACCAAACTAAAACTGCATTATATTATTTAGTTTATATAGTGTCTGCAGGATTGTAACACTACCATAATGATCCAAACAGATTTCCTCTTGCCGCTGGTCGCCGTATGACCTCGTTATTGCGGCGCCTAATATCAAAATAAAATCTTGCTGCTAGGCCTGACCCTGACGGCATATACCATCTGAAACAATTACAGGTGTAAGAAAGGAATGATATAATAATAATCCTGACCTTTATTAGAATCGACCAACAGACATGCTGAAGCTTCATAAAGTTAATACATATATATATATATAATTATCATCTTACCACTTAGGCTGCTAAAATGGGTGAGTGAAAACATGCAAATTATCATTATTAATATTATTATTATTATTTATTATTATTTATTATATGGTTGATTTTGAATTGATGACCACACAAATATGTTTAAAATTGTAAAACCCAGTCCAAGTTTCATCAAACCTAACAATTTACCCTGACCCTCACTATAACCATCTGCCCTGACCTGACCTAACCTAACCATCTACCCTGACCCAACCTACAGTAACAATATACCATGACCAGACCTAACCTAGCCATCTTCCCTGACCCCGACCTAACCTATCCTAACCATCTGCCCTGACCCAACCTAACCTAACCATCTTCCCTGACCCCAACCTAACCTGGACCATGGCATCCTTTGGTCAGGGGCAAAATTTAGGGCATGTCTGACCTTACCTAATAATCACGGCTACCTAAGGGACTACCCAAAACTATTATAACATTATGTAAATACTAGAGAGCCATACGACAGAAAAATAGTGTATGAGCATATCGGTATTTATCTAGTATATTGCCGTATTGTAGCAGTGTTGCCAGATCCAGTTAAGTCCCAGTATTTTGCCCCGGTCAGGTCCTGGTACTTTACCACGATTAAGTCCCGGTAGTTTGCCCAGGTTAGGTCCCGGTAGTCTAGGTTAGGTTACGCAAGGTCAGGCTAATTTGAATCTTGGAAATGGGGCATATCCGAAGAAAAGTATCTTAGAATGGTATAAATTAGTGTGTAAAGAAGGTAAAAACATCGTAATAGAAAACGGCAGTATACTAGATAATTACCGGTAATGGATACATTAGAGCACCTTGATTCCTCCAAAAGTCTACCAGGAAACAGGACCAGAATAACGAAAATAATGGTGTCCTGGTGCTGCTTGGAATAATATGCATGGAGGAATTTACTCCAGATTTCACTAGCACTGTGTTACCCCGTTTATTAATAAGGTAGGCCCAAAGCTGTTTTCACTATTATCCCAGCATCCACACTGCATACATAAAAATAACAATACTATATAGGCCTAACTAGACACTAACAACTTAACATTTCACTTCTGTAGGCCTAGGCTATTCCTATTCCCTATCCATTCTATCAACTCGAACCAAATCCAGCCAAGGCATCCATTATTAAGCTTTCACTTTCTGTTCCAAGTTTAAACAAAATTTAACGATGATTTAATTATGAGTTTAAAACTGTAGCATCTCTATTGTAGTGGAAACATGAATCTAATTAGTCGTCATATATACCAATTTCCTGGTGCATGACACACCTTATTATAGAACTTGTCAGTTGTTTAAATCTCCTGGCTCTGGCAGACTGGGACACTTGTCACAGTCGAACTGTATCTGTGTCATTCACTCGATCACATGTGATACTAAATACACGCGACAGTATAACACTCTCAACAGTGTCAACACCACCAAATGTCAAAGCAGTCATCAGATAGCAATGCACAATGCATATCAACAGGTTGGGATAATGATAATGAATTTACTTTTCCTACATCGTATTTGATTAGGTATTTAGTTACTTTGCCTGAGAGCCCCACCTGATACTTTTATTTTTATGTGGGTCAATAATTAAATATTGCCCACCTTAGGGCCACCTATCGCACACGGACCACTTTTAAGTGGACGGTGGCATTCATAGCGATAAATAAAACACATGTTTTTGTGGAAGCCAGCACACGAGCCATGTTTTCATGGCAGACAAAAAAAATGGTGACCGAATCCATGTTACCCCCGACGAAATTGGCGACTATAAATACTTAATACATAACTTTAATTTAAAATGACACCGTGACAGTGCTGTGACATTGTTGAGGGCCGTGTTAGGAGTAGACTCACCAGGTTGAAGTTAACCACAATGGCTACTGTAGGTTACATGTTATTGACTGATATTTTAGTATGTCTTGTAGAGAAACACCCTGCCCTGTAAGACTTCCAGATTTTGAAGGAGCCAAGTGATGACATTCATATGATGAAACTATTATAGTTGTCTATGGTTACCACAAAAAAAGTAGCCCGTGTGTAGGGCGACATCATTCCACCAGGGAACAGTGGCAGAGTGGCAGGCGAGGCGGCAGCCTCAGCCACTGACCCACTGTGTGACCGTCCACTGAAAAGTGGGCCATGTGCTGGGTGCCTAATACTGGAATGTCCACAGGGGGTTGTCATATCTCCAAAATTTGTAACAACATTCCGTAGAGGAAAAGTGTCTTGGAATAATTTATGATGGTAGAATATGACCATAAACTTTATTCATGACACAGCCTGGGATGACATAGTGGCCATGTTTGAATTGTAGAATATAAGCTATACAGGTGTATTTTCTAGGTACAGTATATGGACCTCCGGTTAGTATTCATTTGCTGAGAAAAGTACCTATTTCACGGATATTATTTCTGACTAGATATTAAAACTTGAGTATAAAAATCACTCATTGCCTCCAGGTCAAAAAGGAAATTTGGCTCGCATGCAAATCCTGCACAGTAATTCTGTTTATATCTCGGGTCTTTTCCGCCTACGCTTGATATTTTTCCCAGCAAAGGATCAAGAATATTAGCAGCGAGACACCTGCACAGTACTGTCTACAGTATATATATGGTAAAGTGTTTATGCAGAAATATATTTCTGAGACAAAACAGAAACTGTAATTGTTCTTTGTAAATACTGTACGATCAATTAAATACAATATGATGTTGAAGCAGTTCCACATTTTGAACAGAAACTGTAATTGTTCTCTGTAAATACTGTACGATCAATTAAATACAGTATGATGTTGAAGCCTTTCCACATTTTGAATGGGTAGCCAGCAAATTCAAAGTGAGCGAAATCTCTGAACTAAGCAAGTGCCACATCCAGTAAAAATTTCCACCTGGAGTCCACCCTCAGATGAGAAAATATTTAGTTTAGATTCTCATTTTTTTCGTCTATGAGGTTAACATTTATTTTAATTCCTTTGACCACGTAGAGTTCAATTTGGTTTTCTCTGGTGGCATCATAAAAAAACCTAAAGAATAAGTGGAGAAGTATAATCTCCTAGCCCAACCAGCTGCAGGACCCCAATTCAAACTAAACAAAATTGTAAAGCTAAAGAAATAATTTGAGCACCAGCAGATTTAATTGTTGCAAAACAATAAGTGAATGATATAACAGGAAATAATGTTAGTATTGTACTGTTGTTAGTATTGTAGTTGTTGTTGTTGATGTTCTCCCAGGGCAGAATGGCCTCCTGCCCCACAGACCCCAGGTACGCTCTGGTCGCAATGAATAAACAAATTAAAATAAAGTAAAGGAGGGGCTGGCCCTATATGCCTGGGCTACCGAAGCACATCCCAGGAAAATGGGACCAGGGAGTCTGGGGGCCTCCGACCACCAGGGAGATTGAGGGGAAGATCTTTGATCCAATCCCACAGCCAGTGCTGTGTGACCACACCTTTCATGAGACCTGCCCTGAAGGGACCATAAGGAAGAGGAAGTTTAGACTGCTGCATGCAAAGGGATAATACACTCCTGTGTGCTGGCGGTCCACACAGCATTAAAAAAATTTAAAAAAATAAGAACCTCCGGTTGCAGTACACCTCACATGGATTTTTAATCCATGTGGGCAGATCTCGTCAAATCCACTAGAAAGTGACCAGATCCTACAACAATCTTTATTCTAGCCGTGTGGGGGATGGCTAATGTTTACAGAGAATAAAGTCAGCCCCCCTGGGCAGCACTGTACTGTAGTAATGATGATTACTAATAATTATTAAAATATTTATATCACATCCTTATACAGTTGTAGAATTATAAAATAGCTAAATCAATCCTGTCTTAGTGAGAACTGCCCACTATACAGTTCAAGCTGATAGGAGATTCAAACTTCTTCCCCAATTTATTATGGATAATTTTACAAGTTGAGGTCTGTTTAACAACATAATTGACGTCTACATTATTTTGTTACACTATTAATTTAACAATGCTGTATATACAAATACCCATATTTTGCCAAGAATTGGTTCACTCAAACGACGTTATACTATAATTCCCAAAGGGTTTTATGGATAGATACCGACAGGTTTGAAATATTTCTTGCAGAATCTTACAAGAGGCAAACTACGATATACTGTACACTGTATTTATATTTTTTTAAATAACCCATACCAAACTCTGAAGATAAGTACTATACTGTACACTACTGTATAATAAGGCAAACATAAACTTTGTGTTAAAATTTCAATTCAACTGTACAGTATATTACAAAGGAGGGAATGAGCTCACACTTCTTTGCCAGTCCTTCCCTCCTTTCCCAACCCATATATTTATAAGTGGAAATATTACTGTATTTACTTTGTGGGTACTTTAATGTTTTAGCCCTTTGGTGATTCATATTCACTTTAAATGTGTCAAAATTTAATGCAACTTTGTCTCAGTTAGTCAGAACTGTCCTGAAGCACCAGTATTAAATCACCAATGTAAAGAGTATTGCATGATTCAAACTATATCAATAGGAAAATTGTTTTACTGTATACACCACTTAACATATTTTACTTAGTTATATTATTCTTATGTACTTAGATTGTTCTATTATACATTGTTTATACATCAGGAGTGGATGAAGTGACTGCTGAGATGATAAAGTACAATGGAGACTATGCTCTGGAATGGTTGTGGAGCATAATGTCAGCTGACTTGGGAGTGGAGATGTACCTGAGGACTGGAGAAAGGCAATGATAGTAACCTTATACAAAAATATGGGAGAGTGAAGTGTCTGTCAAAACTACAAAGGTATAAATAAGTCTTGTTAAGTATAGGAGACAAAAGGTGTGTTGGAGAAAGGCTACTTGTGGGTTGTAGGAAAAATCAGGAGTCTGTGAGTGACAACCAGGGATGCTTTCATGGTGTGGTGCCAGGATGTGTGGACAAGATGTTTGTAGTAAAGTACTTACGATAAAGAAAACAGATGAAGCTTATGGATAGTGCTGTAAATATATGCTATAAAGAGAAGGTTGCTGAATGCAGTAAAAAGATCCAATTACGGCAGTGTGGCTAGTAGGAGAATAGATAGAGAACTCAGTGACTGGTTTCCAATCTCTGATGGTGTGAGACAAGGATATGTGATGTCACCATGGTTGTTCAATGAGTATATGGAGTGATGAAAGAAGTGATGAAAGAAGTAATGGCAAGAGTACTGGAATGAACAGTAGAAATGGTGCAGGGTGAAGAACAGTAGCCAAATTTTGAACCTGATGAATGTGGATGAATGGATGCTATTGGGTTACATGAATGGGATCTACTGTATAGTTCTGTAGGAACATTAGTGGAGAGTTTTGTAGAGGTAGGTGTGTGAATGCTACTGTTTAAAGATAACCATGAGTTAAAGGAATTTAATGATAGTGGAAACAGAAGAGTCATTGTGTAATGTGGTAGTAGATGGTGAGTATATTTTTATCAAGGTGGTTGAAGAAGTGAAGTACCTGGGAGGGATATTGAATACAGATAGCATGATTATACCAAATACTGTATTGTTAAAGGTAACCATACAATACATTCAAACACATTTATCTAATATTTTATCTACCAACTTTATTCATTTATTATCTAAAGTACTGGGTAATAGTAGAATAGAGTTCAAACAACAATTTTGTGACATATCATGGGTATATCTATTCATTAATAGTTAAGGAACATGATTGATTCATCACAGTTGGAAGAGCTGATTTTCCAAACAGGATATATGATAAAAGCTTCAAAGGTAGACAAGCATTCAACTTATCATAATTAATACACTACACTACTCTCTTCTTAGCATGTAAATACTGTAGCTATATATTATAATATTTTCTCAATTTCTTTGGGTAACAATAGAACCAATATTTTCTGATTTTTTTCATTACAGCCATCTAAGTCTCTTACAGAAGAATATATGGTACTTAGAAAGGTCGCTATTCATGAGAGCTTCCATCTCTTAGAGAAGTAAACAAACACCCACATTAGTTACATGTATAAATAAGGTGTCGTCATCTAGTGGTGCAAAAGAGAAGCTACCAACATCATCAACATGAAGTTCTACTGTCTCATCTAGGGCGACACCCAATAATCTCGGGGCCTCGCAAGGGTCACGGGCTACAGTCCCGAGGTTGAGGTATAAAAAAAAAAAACTGAAATCACAACACTAGAGTAAACCAGGGTAGAGTACCTATACATGTATTTAATTTTACTCACAAGAAAGAAAAGGAAACACAAAGAGTTCCAAGCCTTTGTCTATTTACTAAATCATGTTTATTTTTCCTGAAAACATCCTTCAATACAAAATAACATAAAATATCTTATTCCCTTAACATGTCATATGGGTCAAGTCAAATTTAGTGCACCACAAAACATTCAAGGTTTTATAAAAAATAAATACTGTACATAAATCTAACATAAAAACTACCTTCAGGTGTTTGCATCCTGTCTTGATTCCGTTTTCTCTTTCGCTTCAGCAATATCCTGAAGTTCTCTGTCTATCCTTTCCTTAGCTCGGACAACCTGCAGTAGCAAGGGTACTGTCATCAATATAGGTTCAAAAGATGTTCCAATTTCAGTTTTATGTTTTTCATTCAACTAAAGAGGCTGAGCCAATGGATAGAGATGGAAGTCTATCATCAACAATCTAACTTAATATGATAATGATGATTTGACTCAAGTTCTGCCGATCCAAGGGACCCTGTGTTGTAGTCAGAAAATTGGAGATAAAAGAGTCCTTCAAATATTGCCAAGAAACACTTCCTATATAGGAGCTTGTTTCGTGACATGGTCAGAGGGAATCAGAAGCCTCCAATTTTCATATATGATCACAGGGGTGTTAAAAATACACACGAGAAACAGCATCTGGTGTTTGCAGGCGGTAGTCACCCATCCAAATACTAATACGACCCAATATTGCTTAATTTCACTGATCAGACAAGCAGTTAAAGTGCACTACTCACTCAAAACAGGTCAATTTATCCCCTCCCACACAAAAAAAAAATCCTCAGAACTGGGTGTAAATCAAGGTCCAAGAGTTAAGGAAGTAATAAACTCTTCAAATAAATATAAGTGCTACAGTTAATAATACTGTATGCATTATCTGCAGAAAATGAGGGGAAAATTAAATTAGGAATACCGTCCATTAGGAGAAAAGCCTAGTACAGTAGTGTATTAAGGGGATGGTATACTTTTAATAGATTAGAGCACCTCAATTCTTTCAAAGTATGCCAGGAAACCGACCCAGATGAAGAAATATAATGGTATCCTGTTGCCTGGAATAGTTTGGAGGAATCATTTGCTCCAGATTTACCACCTGAAACAATGTGCTATATACCTCCTTAACCTTGTCAAACAGAACTTCTAACCCTAACTGCACATCTTGTTAAGTTGTGGTAATAATTTGATGATGCCATCTGTTTTATTAATGTTGGCAATAATTAATTCCACATCTCTTTGATAATATAATCCAAGACGTTTTTTGTCAAGCAATGGATAGATTGTGAAATGTAAAAACTTGCCTAGTCTTGTCGTCTAAATCTAAAATCCTGTAAGTAAACAGAATCATAGCTGGAAGTAGGAACTCCAAATAAACAGTGTTAGTGACTTGTATGTAATGTACAGTACTGTTCTTTATGATACCATGTCACGTTTAAATACTGCAGTTGTTTAAAAATCACCTTTCCTATGACATCAAACATCAAAGAAGTAATGCAATATATACCTTTATATAAAATCATATTTGAATATTATACAGAACATTATGACCCTAGCTGTTCTCCGACAAAAAAAACATACACTAAAAGTTAGTTATAGTAATCTGAGCATTACCTTCCACATACATTGTACTGTACTGTATTTTATACAGTTTAGGATTATACAACAAATATATTAACAGATTACATGTCTGATTTTACAGCATATAAATATTATATAGATACAGTATTCATTAATTACTTTCTTTATCATAATCTACATTAGTAGTAAACACTATAGTAAAACATTTCTGTGGAGAATGCTGTACAGTATATACATCACACTATAAAATTTCTTTTCTTACTCTATTATACATGACAATAATTCTTTCCCTGATATTATTTCAAAGAGTAATATGCTATACTTTATTAAGTTTCCAGTGGTACTAAATGTCTCAGCTTATGCTTATAAACATCAGGAAGGAGTGAGGATAGAGCCATGTGCATTATAATTCCTGTCATTCCCCAAATTCGGGGTTCATTGGTAATGAAAACTGGCAGTGTGTAACCCCTTGGAATCTTCTTGGAACGGAACTGTGTCTGCCTTAAATTTTGAGGAGCACACAGGTTTTCAAGTGACACTACAAAAACTGATTCCACTTCATCATTACTTAATTTCAACTGTGAAAGATCAATATGACCAATGTAAGCTATAACTCCTTTTACTGATGTTCTTCCAAACTTATCTGGTACTGGAGGCATGGTGACTAAAACATCTACACTTGATTGAGGGATTCCTACTTCTTCTTCAGCCTCCCTGAGAGCTGTATGAACTTCATCAATATCACTAGGGTCTGCCATGCCTCCTGGGAAGCTTACTTCTCCTCCGTGTGAGTTCAGAGTTTTAGATCTTACAGTTAACAGCACTGATAATACTCCATTTACATGGCACAAGGGAACCAGTACACTGGCACACTTCTTAGATTCCTTGTTAAACTTTCTGAGGCTCTGTATGTTATCTATACGACCCTTCAAGTTTCTACGGCTTTCCTCAGACAAGATCGTATCCCAAGAATACGTGTCGGTGGTAAACTGTCTGGCAAAGTACACATTAGCAGTAGCTGGAGCCTTTGACTGCCAATACAAGCCACTTTTTGACAAGGTGCCCCAGCCAGCCATATTCTTCTTCACTCCTTCCAACATCTATGAGAAAAAGCATGTATCAGCTTCCTGTTCTTTTTTTTTTTTTTAACGGCTGCCAATTTACACCTATTTTCTGGTACTGTAGATGGCGCAAATATCCGAAGCTTCCATATTCTGTTTGAGGCACTAAAATGTTATGACAGTGATGTTTTGTACTGATGAAAACCATCCTTGTTAAGTCTGGGAATAATGTACTTGTCAGCAGCAATATTTTTTACCCCCCCCCCTCCCCCCCTAGCTAGAATAAGGCTGAAGTCAAAGGTGGAGCAGGCCCAGGTAAAATAATAATGACAGTTTCAATCAAGTCCAATAATGTTTCAAGCCAGTGTGAGAAGTGTTGCAATTCAAGTGAGTGAACCTCTCTGACACCATGTAACATATGGTTTGCCAACCTGGACAATGTTCGTTCACTTTGGCCTTCTCCAACCACGGCTTCGATTTCACTCTAGTCAGAGGTGTAAGGAACCTATTACCTGTACTCATGATAATACCTACACATTTATCTTAATCTAAGGTTGATTCTTACAATTCCCACAGTCATTAGTAAAGGAAGAAGTGACTTTTTGTATCATATTCAAACATAACATTTCTTGTATGGATGAGAATACTGGGGATATATTTGTGTCCTTGCCCAAATATTTCAAACTCTTCTATTTACAATTGTTACTGCTAAGAGGATGTCACAAACCACCTTACCTTCTAATTATGTAGGTACAGTATATTTATTGTTCCCAGACTTATCATCATCTACATTTTCCCCAACAGAACTCGCAAATGCCAGAAATTTAAACCATCAGCCATGAAAGAACCAATTCTATACAGTATGCACATTACACCAAAACATCAATGTATAAGGTGGTCCAAAAGTCTTGTCACCCCTACAGTTGGCTCGTCCAATTGCAAGTGTATGGTAGGAAGTGACAAGACTTTCGGACCACCCTATATATTAAATTAGTCTTAAGGACCCTGTGACAGTGTATGAGAATTGGAGGCTTCTGATTCCTCCTGTCTATGCCACGAAACAAGCTCCTTCCAAATAGATGGTGTTTCGTGGCAATGTTTGAAGGACTCATTTACCTCCTATTTTCATACTACATTACACGGTCCTTGAGAATTTTCCTTGTAAAGTAACATTCATCTCCAATCCTCATAAGGTACCGTTACTATCCTTAATAAGAAGTTTTCCCCCCTCACCATGTTTCAATATCAGCCTTTGTCCAATTACTGTACACATCTTTTACCAAATGCTGTACTCACATGCCGTACTATCCCCATGTTATGTATTGTACAGTACTGTGTCTTATTTGAAGTGCCCAAACCAAGTTGAAATGGTTGTATCTCAAGCATATGGTATACAAACTGGAAGAAACCTGAGGTACTGTCAGCAATGAGAGACAGTCAGTTCCACATGTACATGAGCCACCCAGCCAGAGCTCTCAAATTGTACAACTATTATCAGTTCTAATCAAGTATGAGCTGCAATCAAGATAATAATAATCCTCCAGTGAAATCATCATACTATAAATTATGTCTGTATTGGGTGGCCCTCTAAGGAAGACATCTGTATCACAGGGAAATTAAGGATAAAATGCTAAAATGTTATAAATTTGAGATGAAGACCAATGTTGAAAAATGAGTGTAAGTCTGAAAAGCTGTGTCTGAAAAAGAAAGCATGAATTGCATACAATGTCTCATCCTATCCTGAGGAAACATTAATAATTAGTCAATAAAAAAACCCGTCACATCTTACCTTGCTTTGAATATAAAAAGAGCCTCCTTTGCTCTTGTCGTTTACGTTAAAAAGATATTCATAATTTTTCTGTAGCTGCTCCAGATCTAATTCTTCTACATTAAGTATCTGCTTTGCTTCTTCTAGATTCATTCCCAGCATCTGATTGGCTGCTGAGTGCTTTTCCCCCGCTGCTCCCCCACCTGCCCTTTGTGCTGCTGCTTGGCTTGCTGTAACAAAACATTTCATATCAACATAAACCATACAAATTACACTAGCAGTATCAGAGTAAGACCTCTATTTATAACCAATAGGCCTATTCTGAATTGTTCATTTACACTGTAACGCGTAGTTACGATGTAGTGACTATTGGTCAAACTCTGGAACACTCAACTGTACTTTCATTGATCATTTCCTCTTAATACAACTTTTCTCTTTCAAATACAAAGTATCTAGGCATAATGAATGATACTGAATATGATTTTGGACATCTCATACTCTTTCCAAATTTTACAGGTAAGGACATTAAGTGTGCTTCTTGCTTTTAGTTTCCTAAGTATAGCAAGTAAAATGTTAGAAATGTTTGTAAAATAACAGTGTCAGTCGCAACCAAGGGAAATAGAGTTGCATAACTTAGTGAGAGGCAAAAACACTTCAACATCTATTACAGTACAGTACTTGTAATGCTGAGATGCCTCTACCATGATGGAAAATGATAAAATGTTCCTTCATTTATAAATTGATTGTATCACGGGACATATGGTGAAAAAAAACCCACTTCCATTGATTATACACAATACCGTGACGTATATATATAAGGTGTGGTTATCTAGTGGGACATAAGAGAAGCTACGGTACCAACATCACCACAAAGCTCCACTGTCTCATCTAATGCGACACCCAATAATCTCGGGGCCTCGCAAGAGTCACGGGCTACTGACAGCCTACAGTCCCGAGGATGAGGTACAGTATTTAAAAAAATATATATATATGTAAAGATATTAATAATATCTAAATACACACACACACAGGTACCCTATTATTACAAGCACAGCCTTAAAATAATAACACAAAATGGTTTTTATTTTACTACAAACGGCAAAGTATTTATTTACAGTTCCGTACCTGCAATCTCTTGACGTAGTGCCTTGGCAAATGCTCGTCCCACCACTTGGACTCCCGCTACCAAAAGCTGTGCAAGATGTTTGGCCTGCAATATTAAATAAATCATATAAATAATCTTTCATTTGGCCTGCAATATTAAATAAATCATATGAATAATCTCCCAGAGTTATTTTGACAATCTACCTGAGAAATCAGGAAGAGTAACAGAAAATGCAATGCTCAGATTAGGTGAAACTTGCTTTGACTTTGTTTTGGTGTGGTAAGTTAAGTTAGTTAGTTGTAACTCTACTCTCTCTCTCTCTCTCTCTAGGGAAGAAATCTAGTGAAAATGGAATATAATATTGATCAAATTACATGACACTGGTGATTTGTGATATTATGTAAATAGCAAAAACCAAAACCACCGAAAATATTACAAAATTACCGGAAAATGTTATTTATGTACGTAATTAGCAAAAACCAAAGGAATTCATTCCGAATTACACACGTGCCAGATATCTAATTTTCACTGTGATATACGTTCTTATGGTCAAATTTCCGTAAGTTTTAATATAGGTCTTACCTTGCACAACTCCCGGTAGTCTGCTAAGATTATGTCCCGGTAGTCTGTTAAGGTTATGTCCCGGTAGTCTGTTAAGGTTAGGTCCCGGTAGTCTGTTAAGGTTAGGTCACGGTAATCTGTTAAGGTTAGGTCACGGTAGTCTGCTAAGGTTAGGTCACGGTAGTCTGTTAAGGTTAGGTCACGGTAGTCTGTTAAGGTTAGGTCACGGTAGTCTGCTAAGGTTAGGTCACGGTAGTCTGTTAAGGTTAGGTCACGGTAGTCTGTTAAGGTTAGGTCACGGTAGTCTGCCATGGTCCAGATTTGATGAGGATAGGTCAGGTCAGGTCAGGTCTGCCTATTTCTAAAACAAAGTAGTAATACTATTTGTGCTCGCCAAAAATTTGAGAACCTGAGCCAACTTTTGCCAAAAGCTGTGTGATGGCGTATGTATGTATGGCCAAAAACAGGATATTTGCACAGTAAAATGGATGTTAAAATCGAACGAAACACATGAAAAACTACCGGTATAGCTAAAACTACGGTATTTATTGAAAGAATTGCCGTTTTGTAGCAGTGTTGCCAGATCCGGCTAGGTCCCAGTATTTTGCCCCGGTCATTTCCTGTACTTTACCACGGTTATTTCCCCAGTAGTTTGCCCAGGTTAGGTCGCCAGTAGTTTGCCCAGGTTAGGTCCCGGTAGTCTGCTGTGGTCTAGGTTAGGTTAGATAAGGTCAGGCTAATTTCAAAATGCCCCATTTGAATATGGAAATGGGGCATTTGTGGAGGAAATGCCATAGAAGAAAATAGTCTTAGAATGGTCTATATAAGTGGGTAATGAAGGTAGAAAAACCGTACTCGATGACGGTAATTCTTTCAATATTTACCCGATATTAATAATAGTAAATGATAATAAATAATAATAATAATAAATTACCCTTATTCAAATAAAGGGCCGTATCCAAGAACATAAGTGGTGTATACGATGGCGTGGTGCAGGTACGATGATGACTCCATGGACAAACAACAATACATCCATCATCGTACCGGTACCACACCATCGTATACATCACAAACTAATAATAATAATGTTCTTGAATACGGTCCATACAGTCAGTAACCGGCAAATATTAATAAATAAATAGCATTAATAGCCTAACTATATAAATAACTAATTAAAGCCAAACTAGTTGCTATTTATTCCTATTTACTCACCATACTATTCTGTTGGCAGGTGTGTACAGTGGACTATTTAAACTATTATATTCATACATACAAACACACACGTTATGTAGTAGTTTTGGTGTGTGTGTTATTACATCAGCTGACTCATACAACACAGTTAGTGTATATTATTATGATGATAACTAACTTCAGAAGCATTTACATTTATAACGGCACCTCCTCTATTTATATATTTGGCACCATTTCCATCTCTCCTTTAGTAGTTTTAACCTTTTTTTTTTAGTTTTTGGTTTATATGAATAGCACTAGCCTAGTATAGTCGCCTAAAATAGTGTATGTGTGTCAAGTTTCACGACTTTTCCCTTGGAGTTGAACCACATCATTATGTTGTGTGCTCTAGTCGTATACAGGTAAATTTAGATTAATATTAATTATTCTAAAATGACATACAGACAACAATAATATCATACATTTGTAAGATAAAGATACTTTAATTCAACAAACTGTGCCACGATCATTACCGACTACCGATTTCCTCCAGCCTCCTGAAGGGGCGGGTTATTTAAAACATAGAAAGGCCCCTTTTGTTCCAATGGCGACTTTGCGTCTCGTCTTTTCCCAAAACACCCTTACTCAAAAGGTCAAATGGGCTTGGAAACTAGTGCCGGTAGCGCATTTAAAGTTACGAGTGGGTTGGGGTGGAAGAAGACAGTATACTGTAGATGCAATACTGCCTCAATACTTTGTTAAGAATGGAATGGTGAGGGCTTGATAATATTTACTCTTCCGATTTGAGTTTCAAGCACTAACTATAAGGCCACCGAACGTCGTAAAACACCCTCGCTGGTACATACCATAACAGCTGTAATATTTGGGACTCACTTCCCTGAGTGTTGAGGGTAGTAATAATAGCATATATAACCAAGACTCTGAATACGTGAACTAGCATTTCGTGGCTACTGTCTACCTCAACACTGGGCTTGGCTCGGGGTGGGTCTAAATTAGGTAGCGTGACTGTACACGGTGATGACCAACTCTATTAGATAAGAACTACAGCATATCAAATAAGATCACTATAAAGACTTATTTCAGTCCCCCATGGAAACCAAGTCACAGACAAGTAAAATACAGGAATCAACAAATGTCTTTATTGACAATGGTACGAGATGTGTGTGTATGTGTGTGTGGAATGAGGGTGTGGATGTGTGTATAGAGTGAGGGTGTGGGTGTGGAATGAGGGTGTGGATGTGTGGAGTGAGGGTGTGGATGTGTGTATGGAGTGAGGGTGTGGGTGTGGAATGATGGTGAGGATGTGTGTGGAGTGAGGGTGTGGGTGTGGAATGAGGGTGTGGATGTGTGGAGTGAGGGTGTGGGTGTGTGTATGGAGTGAGGATGTGGGTTTGTGGAGTGAGGGTGTGTGTGTGTGTATGGAGTGAAGATGTGGATGTGTGTATGGAGTGAGGGTGTGGATGTGTGTATGGAGTGAGGGTGTGGATGTGTGTAGTGAGGGGTGTGGAATGAGGGTGTGGATGTGTGTATGGAGTGAGGGTGTGGCTTTGTGGAGTGAGGGTGTGAGTGTGTATGGAGTGAAGATGTGGATGTGTGTATGGAGTGAGGGTGTGGATGTGTGTAGTGAGGGGTGTGGAGTGAGGGTGTGGATGTGTGTATGGTGTGTGGGTGTGGAGTGAGGGTGCAGGTATGTGAAGTGATGGTGAGGGTGTGGATGTACAGTAGGTGAGTGGAGTGAGGGTACAAATAAGCAGGTGTTATATAGGTAGACACACACTCAAGTAAGTATAGGTATAGCAAGCTAATTTACAAACAGGTAGGTTGGCAGATGTTGACATGCAGACAGGCAATTGCACGAACAGGTAAACACACCATCAGGCAGGTTGTAGGCAGGCAGACATACACACAGACTCAGGGAGATATAGACACACATGCAAGCTGGCAGGCAGGCAAGAGTCTAGTTGTGTTGGTTGGTTGGCACGGTGAGGTGAGGCCGAGACATGCGTGTTGGTGCCACCAGCCAGACTCAGGCACCAATCTGCCTCTCGCTGCCAGTACTGCCGGCCTGGCGTCGGCAACTGGCCGTGGTGTGATTACGTTTCCCCTCCTGGTGCACCCCGCTACACAGAGCACCCTTCCCCCTGTCTGTGCTGCGGCCCTGGCACTCTGCATAATAAGACATCACAACGGGAAGGATGTTCAGGTGGGCGACACGAGAGCAACACAGGCGACGGCAGTAGTGAGGCTGGTAGGAGGGGAGGGACGGTTGGTTAGTGCGTGCAGCAGCAGTATAGTGAGGTGGTCCCGCCCGTGTTACCACCATTGTTATGCCACTAAGCACACGCCCCCTCCGTGCCCGAATACTGATGCCTCAGGCTCTACACACGCCCACACACTAGTGACGCCCCTCCCCCACACCGCCGCCCACACCCGTACTCCTCCCAGCTCTTGGAGGTGAGTTTCGCGCCACCTCGAATGGATTGTCCTAAATTTAACACGTCAAGAAAAACATGTTATTGTTTTGATACAATGTTACCTAATTCCTTCGCTGAATTACAAGTCCTCAAACAATAACTATCGGGTAAGATTATCGAGACAGAATCTGGGTCATATTTACTCATTTAGACTAAAACATAAATCTATTGAATACGATTGACTCCTCAGGATGTACTGTACTGTAGTTGTCATTGGGTGTGACCTGTAATATGAGTCCCAATAAGAGCGAGGTCAAATGAGGACAGGAAGAAGACTTATGATGGGTGGGTGAAGTACAAATTTGTAAGAAAAGACAACTGAATCTTTCTGTCGATTAATGCAGAATTTAAATAAGATAGTGAAAGCTTCTTGGTAATGACACTGAGTTCACACACACACACACACACACACACACACACACACACACATAGTGGTCACTTGACTCGGCTTGAATGTGACCAGAATAATAAAAAAGACTTTATATTGTGTAATGCTTTATCTCTCTCTCTCTCTCTACACACACACACACACACACACACGGGAGTCTCGCCGTCGTATATATTGTCCTCAATTCAGCTGGCAAGAAACAAAAGAGGGTCTGTCTGTCTGTCTGTCTGGGAAGAGGAAGGGTGTTTACGTACGGTACAGGGGCTACATACATACAAACAAACAAACAAACAAACAACAACAAACACTTAGACTAAACATATATATATATACTTCTTTTCATTCTGACCACACAAACAAAATACACACACACACACACACACACACACACACCTTCCTGCTTCTCCTCTCTACTCTCTCTCTCTCTCTCTCTCTCTCTCACACACACACACACCCTCTCCTCAGTTGCATTGTTCACTTTGTTTTCTATAAATATAACTAAAGTGTGGACCGAGACATTAACAAGAGACAGAGAGACAGAGAGACACAGACAGAGAGAGAGAGAGTAAGCTACGTATCACTCTGGCACTATTCCCGCATTCTCCCTTCTATTAATTTTTTTTTATTTTTCCGTCTGTTCTTTTTTTCGTAATCGTTTTTTTTTTTTTTTTTTTTAGTTTTTAGGTTACGAAATGTTTTAACCCTTATTGTTTGTTTGTTATGTATACAGGGAATGAATGAAAGAAGCGAGTAAAAAGGAAACAATATAATGAATGAAGAGAGTGAATTAACGAAAAGAAATAAATGAATGAGACCTGAGCTAAAGGAAAGAGAGAGAGAGAGAGAGAGAGAGAGTTGATGAAAGAGAGTGAGTGCAAGAGAATATGAGGGGCAAGAAATTACTGAAAGAGACACGTGACATAGAGAGAGAGAGAGAGAGAGAGAGAGAGAGAGAATGACCTGAGCTAAAGGAGAGAGAGATAGAGGGAGAGAGAGAGTTGATGAAAGAGAGTGAGTGCAAGAGAATATGAGGGGCAAGAAATGACTGAAAGAGACACGTGACATAGAGAGAGAGAGAGAGAGAGAGAATGACCGAAAAACAAGCGTAGATTTCATTCAATAAAGTAAGAGAGTGAATGTTATATTATGTTATGTTATGTTATTTCATATTATTATCAATGTTATGTATGTTCTCTTTCATGATATAATATTACTGTAATTCTTAATATATATTTACTCATATTAAGGGGGTGCGGGAATAGGGGGACAGGCTTGGGGGGGGGGTTAGGGGGTTTTGGGGGGTGCGGGAGTAGGGGGACAGGCTTGGGGGTATTAGGGGGGTGCGGGAATAGGGGACAGGCTTTCTACCCCCCCCAAGCCTGTCCCCTTATTCCCGCACCCCCCAAACCCCCCCCCCAAGCCTGCCCCCTACTCCTGCACCCCCTTAATATCCCACCATGTATCAAATAACTAAAAAAAAAAAAATGAAACAGAATTAGCCTAAATAAGTGGGTGTTGTTGCTATATTAGGATTCGGCTGCCTTGATGAGCTTCCTCTCCTCCTCCATCTTTTTCCCATCACACCACACAATAAACTGCATCAAGGACGGGGAAAGATTCGGTTTTGTGGGTCAGAAACTGAAGGAAAATGTGCCGGAGTTAGTGTCTCTCTCTCTCTCTCTCATCATTTTACATACATACTTGTTAACCAATTACAACACTTATCCTTTTTGTTACATAATATTTGCTTGAGCTCGCTTAATACTCGATCAGGCTATTCGAAGCAAGCCTGGATACACATATTTTGGATTACGAGTGTACTGTACATTGGTGTAGGAAGTGCAAGAAAAATCTGGCTGTATATGTCAACATCTTCACCAGCACTCAAAGTTCAGCCAATCACGTTCCACCTTACATTGGCTCTGGGTTCCTATAGTGATTCATTCATAAAGATACGAGCTCGGATTTACTACAAAGGACTACTGCCAGATGTTTCCTTATACAGCCATATAGTATACTTTTGTTGCACTTTCTACTTGCTCAACTGTACATTGGTGTAGGAAGTGGACTTGGTGTGTGTTTGTTATCTACAGATTTACTAACAAGGCTTCCTCTAACAATATGACCGACCTATATCTCTCTCACTCAGTTTCTTTTTTTCGATCCCTTACTTGTCTCTCTCATTCCTGTACTACAATTCTATTATTCCCATCCAACTCTCTCTATTATACATCTATCCCTTGTGTGTGTCATTCTTGTACACATGTTTGTCTATTCCCATCCATCCACCCTCTCTTTCTCTCTCACTATATTGTAGATCTTACGTTCTTGTCCTCGTACTGCAACCCAAGGACCTTGCTGCAACCTCTCAAACACACACACACAAACATACAGTAGGTGGGTAATGGAAGGAGAGTTGGGTAGAGGTAGGAATTCGTAAACACTCCTGTGACATCAATGGTTCGCAACAACTAGAAAATTGTGTACATTAATTACCAAACACCAAACTTTTCCAGTAATGTTATCTGGCTAATACTTGATTCAGTCACCAGAATAATTCCTACAGTATGTGCAGAATATAGACCCCCTCTTAACCAATGCTCTGTGTACGAATTCCCGAGGCTGACTGGTGAACAAACACAGAGTTGGAAGGTGTATCAGCATGGAATCAATGTGCCAGCAGTGTAGCCATGTTAATTCCGGGTCTCACAAACTCTACAGTCGCGCACCACAAGCCCTAGTCCACCACCTGAGTCGAAGCCCGAGATTTGGATGGAGCAGGTGGTTTCTGGACGACAGCCCACCCAAAGCCTCCATTGGTTCGAAATGTGTGTGTGTGTGTGTGTGTGGCCTCGGGATGGTTTGGGTGGGCTGTCGTCCAGAAACTGCCTGCTTCAAATCTCGAGCTTCGACTCAGGTGGGCGAGGGATTGTGGTGCGTGGCTGTACAGTTAGACACAGGAATTCGTGGTGCAGCCCAAGTGAAAGATGGTCAATTTCTCCCAATATCAAGTTCCTTAGTGCCAAATAGGAGACATCAGGGGCAGAAGTCAGTATTGAGGATGGTAATAAAAAGCAAGTACCTGATAATAGACACTGGTTACTCAAATGGGACAAGTATCGTTCACCTGGGCTGTACCACCAATTCCTGTGTCCAACTGTACATGCACACACTCATCTGTTTGGTGGGATTATTATTATTGGGTTGTTTGTTTTATCCGATAATAACAAACCATCGTAATCCAAACCACCACAACAACAGCCAACGATCGATTGGTTTGTCATGTAACTATTAATTAAGGGGGTAATTAATTCACTTTTGTTACATTGGAGCACCTTGAGTCCTCCAAAGTGTGCCAGGAAACAAAATGAACAAAAATAACAATGGAGTTCTGTTGCTTGGAATAGTTTGGAGGAGAATCTGTTGCTCCAGATTTACCAACACTGTACTTCCTCCGCCTTAAGGGGGTGCGGGGGGGGGGGTTAGGGGGGTGCGGGAGTAGGGGACAAGCTTGGTTTTTTTTTTGGGAGTGCGGGAGTAGGGGGACAGGCTTGGGGGGAGGTTAGGGGGGTGCGGGAGTAGGGGACAAGCTTGGGGGGGTTTTGGGGAGTGCGGGAGTAGGGGGACAGGCTTGGGGGGAGGTTAGGGGGGTGCGGGAATAGGCTTTCTACCCACCCCAAGCCTGTCCCCCTATTCCCGCACCCCCCGCACCCCCTTAAGCCAAATAATATAGTCCTGCAACAATCTTTGGAAAATTATAATATTGATTCAAATGGGACCAGTAGTGACGATCTATGACGACCAATAGTGACGATCTGCAGGATATAAAAATCAGTCAGTCGTCTTTAGCAAATGTTCATAAAACTCCACCAAACTATAAATAATGCATTAATTTACATATGTTTTTTAATTAAGGGGGAAGTTTTGTGTTAGTAAATCTAGAACAACTGAATCCTCCTCCTAACTATTCCAAGCAACAGAACACCATTATTTTTGTTTACTTGGGCCTGTTTGTTTCCTGGCATACTTGTGGAGGAATCAAGTCACTCCAATGTACCAAAAGGGAATAATTACCACCTTAAAGTATTTATTTATATAGAGATAATTATTTTTTTATCAATCATTCAAGAAATACCCCAGATATTATTATTGTATTTTTGTTCAGTTTTCATCCTCAGACTCTGACTTTGACTCTTCTTCTGGCTCAGACTTTTCCTCCTCCTCTTCTGGCTCTGATTTTTCCTCCTCCTCTTCTGGCTCAGACTTTTCCTCCTCTTCATCCTTCAAACCAGTTGATGTTGTTGAAGTTGTTACATTCTTGCCTTTAACTTTGATCTCTGGTTTGACGCTGATGGTGGTCTCACATTTAGTATGACGTCCTGTTTTATCCACGGCACACTAGGTCTTGGGAGGTCCACAGGGCTTGACTCCAATCACCTCAGGTTTGACGATTTCCTTGCCTGTTGGTGGCTTGAGTATGACCTTCTTGGGCTTTATGGGTTTTACACTCTTTCTCTTGGGCTTACGTCTGATTACCTTAGGCTTACGTCTGATTACCTTGGGCTTACGTCTGGATACCTTAGGCTTACGTCTGAATACCTTGGGCTTACGTCTGGTTACCTTGGGCTTACGTCTGGTTACCTTGGGCTTACGTCTGATTACCTTGGGCTTGATCACTTTGGGCTTGATTACCTTAGGCTTAATCACCTTAGGCTTGATCACCTTGGGCTTGGTCACTTTGGGCTTGATTACCTTAGGCTTAATCACCTTAGGCTTGATCACCTTGGGTTTGGTCACTTTGGGCTTGATTACCTTAGGCTTGACTACTTTGGGTTTGATGAGTTTGGGCTTGGTAACTTGGGGCTTTATTTTCTACACCTTTGGGGGTGTGGGAAGCTTTATCTTTTTAGGTTTGATAGGTTTACATATCTTCCTGGCTTTGCGTGCTACCTTCCTGGCTTTGCGTGCCTTCTTGGCTTTGCGTGCTACCTTCTTGGCTTTGATTACCGCCTTCTTGGCTTTGCGTGCCTTCGTAGGTTTGCATGTCTTCTTGCCTTTGGCTTTGCATGCTACCTTCTTGGCTTTGCGTGCTACCTTCTTGGCTTTGCGTACCTTCCTGGCTTTGCGTGCTGCCTTCTTGGCTTTTACCACCTTGCGTTTTAGGAGAGTTTTGCGGGATTGCTTGGGTTTGACGGACTTACATTTTCGTGTGGTTTTGCCTGTCTTCCTGGATTTGATAGATTTCTTGGACTTGCCTGACTTCTTTGGCTTGCGAGACTTCCTAGGCTTGATTGTCTTCTTGGACTTACGTGTTTTCTTGGGCTTGATAGACTTCCTGGACTTCTTGGGCTTGATAGACTTTCTGGACTTCTTGGGCTTGATAGACTTTCTGGACTTCTTGGGCTTGATAGACTTTCTGGACTTCTTGGGCTTGATAGACTTTCTGGACTTGCGGGTTTTCCTTGGCTTGATAGTCTTCTTGGACTTGCTTGACCGTTTTATCCTCCTGGTTTTCTTGGAGGATGCTTTGGACTTTGATTTCTTTGATTTAGCTGGTTCAATAAAGAACTCAGGGACTTTCTTGGCCAGGTCCTTGAGACTGACTATCCAATACTACTGACGTCCACAAACCACCTTGTGATTCCCGACCTTGGTCAACATGGTCCTCACTGCCTTCTGAAGTTTGCCCAACACCTCCATGGACAAGGATGTCCTGATGGGTTTTGGAGGTGCAGACGAGATGCTTGATGGTGAGTAATACACAACTCCACACTCGTCTTTCTTTGGGATGGTGGAAGTTCTGTTAAATACAGGAAGGTTTCCAGTGTTCCTGTTGCTGTCTAGAATGGTGTACCTTGAGTCATCACATTCTATAACAACGCTTCCTGCGACCCAACCATTGTCCGGACGCTTCCAGATGCCTACCTTCCTTTCTGTTAATTTTTTATATACCACCACCTCCGCTGTTGATCCAGATCGTGTGGCGGTCTCCCAGTAACACTGGAGCTCCTTATTTGCTCCCTGTCCAATCACCACCAACACAGTAAACCCAACCAGCAGCAGAAATTGAAACAATGAACTCATTTTAGTTTTCTGCTTAAAAATGATAATTACTTGTGATAATTATAACAAACCTAAAATAGACAGTCAAGTTCTCAAAATCTAGATTGTCTTCCTAGTGTTCATCACTTGAAACCTACTTAGCTCACAACAAAACTATCGGAATCAGCACGTTCTGGTGTATGTTCGTGGCATATTTCTAGTACATTTTCAATGCCCACTACACATCTCCACTACCAAATCAACATCTCGGATAATACTCCTTAACCTGGGAAGAGGGACCTGTAATCAAGTATAAACGTACAGAATGTATAGGAAAGAGGGGGAGAATAAGGTTGTTTAGTTTTCAGGTAGAATATTGTGTCAGTGTGGGGTATTGACCAATACAGTTTAATAATACCGTTGGTCTGTCTGTAATCTCTGTATACTTGTTTGTCAAACAAGTCACGATAGAACATGTACAGTTGCCTCCAAAAATTTCGAGACAATACCTGCTAGAGTCTAGCATGTATTGTCTCGAAATTTTTGGAGGCAACTGTACATGTACGAATAGTGTACATGTACGAATAGTGAAGATGTGTAATGTGGTTTAATATAAACCACATTACACATCTTCACTATTCGTGTTCATTGATCATCATACATCCCACCAAGAGGGCGTGCATTGGCTACAAGAAAGATATTTTAAGTTATGTGGACAGTATTATTATGTACCACAATTATCATAGAAGAGGCTGACTTTGATTATCCAAGGTTCGCCAGCTGCATAGTATGTGGCAATATATTAATGTAAGGTACAACCATATATACCATATATTTGTATTTTTCACCGTAATGGGACACGATTAGTTGACGAGCTGAGATTTGCTACCTCTACCCACAGCTAATGAAATGCTTTTAACCTGGTTTCAGGTGGAATACATTATTTCTACATTTGAAACGGCCTATGGAGCAGCCCTTGTACATATTTCAGGAGAATACAACGATACTCAACCCTGACAACCAGAGCCATTTAGAGGTATGAGGGGACATGGACAATCCTTCACCACAACTGGGATTGGAGTTCTTTGGGCAATCTGTGCTGTGGGACATAAGGCTTGTCCACAGGGTGTAATAATTGCTGTTTGGCACGTAGCATTCTTGCCCATTTGATCAGTCTTGCATTGGGCAGTCAAAAGATGCTGTTGACAGGATGGAATAGTAGTCACAGTCGTATTCATTTTGGAGATTTGAGCAGTAGGAACAGTGGGTTGTACTGTTGTAACTTTGGCAGGTTTAGGTGGTTTAATTTCTTTGTCCTTTTTAGGTTTAGTTGGAGTGGTGGGTGTGGGAAGCTTCACTTTCTTAGGCACGATGACCTTTGGTTTGGAAGGCTGTACAGTCACGTTCTTGGTAACCTGTACAGGCTTCACTACCTTCTCTGTTTTGTTTGTCTTGGAAGTTTTTATTGGTTTAGTTTTTTCAACGGTCTTCTCTACTGGTTCAGGCCTCTCAATGGGCTTCTCTTTTGGTT